>ML782008.1:148925-174696 GCA_009831015.1 Picea engelmannii | reverse complement strand
CAATTGATTTGTAAATAGTAAATTTATGGCATGTAAATAGTAAGTTTATGACATGTAGGTGAATATTTATGAGATAAGTGTATCTACTTAGGTGGTACAATAATTGATATGTAAATAGTAAGTTTATGGTATGTATGTTTCACTTATAGGTTCGGTTTTTAGTGGAATTAAAGATTAATCAATTTTCCTATAATTTGTTATTAAATTGAGATTAAATTTGTAAAGTTCAATTCAGTAATATAGTTATACATATGTGTTTATTTCTGATTTGAATGACTTATTTGATTGATTGCAATCCGTTTTCAAATAGCTAACAAAAGACATTACTAGCTTCCTTATGGTGCTTATTGTTGGGTATGTGTTATATTCTTTGCATGTGTGTGTGTGGGCGCGTCAGATTTGGCAACTACGTCTGATGATCCTTGCATCAGGTCTGGCTCCTTGTGTCATGTGCATCAAGCGCTTCCTACGGTTGTCCCGGGGGGGGGGGCAGGTATGGCCCCCTTTAGTTATGTGCAGCGTTTGGGGCAACGCCCCGAAATTTTTTTGGGTGGTTTTTGATATTTTTAGCGGGTTTCTAAACTAATCCCAGATTAAGGGATTAGGGTTTTGATATCTACGGAATACCTAAAAACATTGTATATATTGTATGGTGAAAGGCGAAATTCGATAGAATGAATATAAGAGAGGTTTTCCCCAGTTGAGGATCTCCGGTATAAATCTCTGTGTACTATGTGTATGAGCCATTGATTAAATTATGTTTTTCTTAAGAATCTATATGCATTGCTTTACTTCGCAGGTTTAAAACTTACACCTACCACATCGATACTGTTGTGTATAACATTCACCTAGCAGCCTCAATCTCATTACCCAATAAATGAACAATATTGTATTTATACCCAACATTCCTCAATTTTCATTAATTGAATGAAACTGTAGTTCATGAACAATGTTATGCCTAACATTGATGTTTTCATTCAAATGAATTCTAGAAATCTAATTGGAGCATTTTCAAGACCACATCAAGTGACAAAGCAATGAATATGGGATAGTGTTTGCAAAGATATTGATATAAAGTGAGTACAATAACAACTTAGTATGCTATGTTGCCAGGCATATCAAGAATATAGATGGTCTAAGGTGGCGGACTATTGTGATCACTTTAACAATTAATGGGAAATGATTTCAAGCAATGATCAACATTTCTACAGCTTGTAATTTTCACTACAATACACTATAATGTGGTGATTAAATATAACAATGCAAACACACAACATTCACATAATGAATATAGAATTTACCTTGGAGAAACCTAAAGGAAAAAAATCCAACATTGAATGGCTATGGTCGATCTTCATTTCTCAACAAAATTGTTGGTTTACAATTTAGACTAGCTCTCTGGTTCATTTATGATATCTTCGTAGGGGTTTGATACAACATTCCCTTTCAATATTTACAAAATAATCTCTTCTAGTTTATTGTGCCCAAATCTATTGAAGAATGGGCTCCATTGAGGGTTAGTTGGAAGGCTAGGCATCCCCAACTATACAACTTCCCTTCTATTTTGCCTTTTCTTGGTAGAAATTTAATTCATGGTTATTTTATTTTGATTTATGTCCTCTTTTTTTTTTATTTGGTTTAATTTCTTAATTCTTACATTGGTAGTGTGACATTATGTGGAGGCATGATTTTTGGTTCATTTAGCATGTGGATCTTCATGCTATCAACCACATCTCTTATCTCATCATGAGCATCTCTAGTCATGAACTTTACTTTTGTCACCAAACTTCTTGATTTGTTAAGAGCCTTGCATTAACTTGAGCCATTAAACATTTGATGATGTTATGCGGATTAAATTTGGATCACACCTCCCCATTGGGAGGATTTTGGTCCCCAAAATATTTGAAGGATAGGTGAGGGAACTTGAATTCCAATTAGCTCCTATCATACCATTTTTCTTTCCTTGGTGTTTGGAGGTCTATCTACCATATCTCTTTCTGTCCTCTATGAGTCACTTGTTCCTTTCTTTGTAGAATTGTATGCTCCTCCAACTATTCAAGGATATGTGATGCAAAGTATTCTATGGTTGGAAGAACCCGATGGTCCTTTTATCTATCCAACATGGAAGGATTGAACAACCTCAAATACTCTACATTCACCACAAAAATGATATGCATATAAGGAGGAAGTCTCAATCTGAAGGTATTCTCATTTACCTGCTTAATGATGTCAAAATGTCCATATCTAAGGGGCTTGTGTTTCTTCACTACTCCTTGGAGACGTTCCTAGTGGAGGTAGAGCCATGCCTTGTCTCCAATGCAAAACTTATGATTTTCTCTATGTTGGTCATCTTTGGCCTTATTTTGTTGTTGGATTTTCTCAAGTTTCTCTTGCACTTTCAAGTGTATCTATTGTATCCTTTCCATGAATCCGCTTGCATGCCTCTATTCTCCTTGAAATTTTAATTCTTACTTTTGTTGTCCATACACAATATCAAAAGGCGAGGGAGGTATATTCTAACAACTCCAAGCTGAACTGAGGATCATTTCTACATGGAAAACACTAAAAAACAAAATTTTCTGCTAATTAATTTTTGATAGATTACAAGCTATGAATTTACACACAGATTTAAATACTATCTGATATCATAATTAAATGAATCTAAAGTATGATAAAAAAAAAACATGAATACAGTTTAATAACTCAACACAACAACATATAAATCCTTTTTAAACACATAGTGGATGCATGACAATTTAACTCATAAATTATATAACACATAAAACATATAACACTTATCTTTTAAAATAGTTGTGCAACCAACTACTTGGGAAGGACGTTCCATCCAACCATAGACTTTTTGTTCCAAATATCAATTGCATATCACCCCTGAGTTGGGGCTAACAATCCAAAAAAAAAGGTGCTCTCTTGGTGTCCATTCACAACTCAGGAAAACCCACAACCCACTAGTACTCTCCTGCAACTATCCCTATTTTCCACCAGATCTCTTCCTTTCGACCTGCCCAACCCAAGGAATGTACCCATTCATTTCTATTAGTCCATCTATAATTCCATTCGTTTATCAAGGTCTCTCTGGAACAGGTAACAAGAATCTCTCTACTCTGAAACTCAGGGTAACTCACTGCCAGGAAAACTGCCAACAAATAATAGCAAACACTTGGTTTTGTAGTGAAACTCATGCATGAGTTCACTCTTCAATATTGAAAACCTACATCTTCAGTATTTTTCTCCAAATACTCTCTATAATTCATCCTCCATGGTTTCTCCAACTCCCAACTCTTTTTTTATTCTCTCTACTTCCTGTCCATGAAAAAACTTGACTATCTCAAACTTTTGTAACTTACCATACAGATTACCTCTCTTTGGTTACTTTCTTTACTTACACCCTTCCAAAATACGATTGTATTTAGCCCCCACGATTCCAATAAGTATGGGATATGAATTCTCACACCCACCCTCTTACATGTATTCAATTATTGGCTTTGGGGACACTCAATAGGAAATTATAGGGTTCATATACCAATAGTAATTTTTAAGAAGTGGGTTGAATTAATAGACATGGGTAACTCCCCCTTGGACCCCTCTTATACATTCTCTTAGAATGTCCCCTCTTTTTTGGATTAATTCATCCCTCATCTCTGTCCATATCCCCTTAGTAGTTGGTATCACATTTTATTTATTAAAATTTGGAAATACAATTCACACATTACATCGCTTTGGTTTGGCTACACATTATATCTACATTAAGAATTAATTAAATTAAGGATTATGGTGGGGACATACAAATCCCACTCCCCTACAATTGTGTGTCATCCTCGATGCACACTATGCCGACACACATTCACAAATTTACATCATAATACCAAGAAATAAAAAAAATCTGCAATTTTACAACTCCAACAATAGTTCCAACCAAAATCTCTTATTCCTCTCAACCCTTGACCCAAGGAATGTAATACCTTCATTGCTCTCAGACTTCAGGGATGATTTTAAGGATGAAAATTTATATTAAAATGTAGAAACATGGACTAATATTACTAGTCTTTAATATGAAAAATGTAAAATTTGTAGCGATAGTTTTGTAAAAATATTCAAATTTCTAAGGATTTTATATACTTTCCATAAAATTTTAGCGATTTTTGAGGTAAAATAATTTTATTGTATGAAATTTTGCGAATCGTTTTTAGAAAAAATCTAAATTGGCGAATCGTTTTTTTGGGAAAAGCATGGAAATTTATTCCATTTGCGAAATTTAGCCCCTAAAATCATCTATGAGAGTCGCAGTCCATCGAGTGGTACCATTGTTTTATCAGGGCCTCTAGTGTAGGTTGGCTAGGAATTTGTGATGTGGTTTCAAAACTCTAGCTGCTCAAAATGGAATCTTGCATTCTTATATTATGTTTTCTTCAAAATTGTAAATAATTTACAGGTATTCTTCTCACATGTATTCTTCGTGCTTCCATGTAGTGTATTCATGACCATAGAAGGTCCATTGAACCTTTACCATCCCTATATATTTGTGCTTGATCAATTTGAATTTTCATTCCAGGATGTATACTAGTTCCACCTAGAAATCCCCTTCGTGTTCCACCTGGATCACAGTCCAATCAATTACGTGGTTAGGGTCAAGAACATATTTCTGTAATAATGACACATGAAATACATTATGCACTCTCATGAATGTAGGAAATTCTATCATGTATGAAACTAGCCCTATCTTTTCTAAGATTTAAAAAGGTCACCAATATCTTGCTACTAAATTTGGGAAGCTTCCTAATCTTAGAGAACTTCTCTTTAACTTCACTTTTAAAAACACATGTTCGCCCACTTTGAAATCTATGAAAAATCTGTTCTTTTTGCATAACTTTTCTTCCTATCATGGGAAGCCTTTAAATTCTTCTTGATCTTTTTCATTTTCTCTTCCATTTCCTTTAACAAATTTGGCCCATAATTGCTCAGTCTGCTGGATTATCCCAACTCATTGGTGTGTTATATTTCCTACCATACAATGCTTCAAATGGACTCATTTTTAATGAGGCTTGATACCCATTATTGTAAGAAAAAACAACTAAATGGATATAATGCACCCACGTTGATGGATGGTCCATCACACACATTCTAAGCATGTCCTTAATCATTCTGCTAGTCCTCTTTGTTTTCCCATCTGACTCTGGGTGATATGCTATACTAAGATTTAAATTTGTCCCAAAATCTTTGAACAAACCCTTCCAAAAATTGGATGTAAATTTTGGATCTCTGTCTAAAACAATTTCCTTAGGCACCCCATGTATCTTGATAACTTCCTTCATGTAGATTTTTTCAATATTTGTTGCCTTATGTGTAGTCTTCACTAGATAAAATGAGTTTCCTTAGTTAATTTATCCACCACCACCATGATGGAATCATGTTACTTCACTATTATGGGCAACATTGTAATAAAATCCACTATGACTACTTCCCACTTCCATTATGGAATGGGAAATGGTTGTAACAACCCTATTGGATGTCTATGTTCAGTCTTCACCTTCTAGCATTCTAAGCATCTTGCTATATAATTAGCCACTTTTTTCTTCATTCCAGTCCAAAAATATTGTCTTCTTACAGCTGCAATTGACTTCTTATATCCTGATTTCTCTACATACGACAAATTGTGCATTTCCCTCGGTATTGTATTATTCATCTCAATAGAATTTGGCACATATATTTTTCTTATATATGTGAGCATTCCATCCTCTTGCAACCCATAATATTTAAATTTATGTGGTAAATTTCCTTGTTGTAATGTTTCTTTTATTTTTAAATAATGTTGATCTGAGATTGCTTCTTCAATAATTATCTTTCAAATAAGTCTTGTACATACTAATGGATGCAATATGCAATTCATGTTCTCTCTTGTTGAGTGCATCAACCACTCAATTTTATTTTCCTTTGATGTGCTTAATTTCAAAGGCATACTCACTATGGAATTTTAGCCATCTAGTTTGTCTGACATTTAATGTGGGTTTTCCAAACAAAATTTTTAGACCACAGTGGTCAGTCCTTAGCTCAAATTTCCTCCCCATGAGGTAATGTCTCCACGCTTTTAATGCAATAATAATGGATACTAATTCCAATTCATGTGTAGCATAATTCCTCTCATGCTCTTTTAATTTTTTGGACTCATAGCATACCACATGATCTTTTTGTGTGAGGACTCCACTGAGCCCTTCCTTCCATGCATCAATGCACATGACAAATTATTCATTTGAATAGTCAATATTCAAGATTGTCGCACTTGTCAATATGTCTTTCAACTGTTGAAATATATCTTCACACTTGGAAGTCCATTCAAATTTCACTCCCTTCTTTCGCAACAAAGTGATTGGGCTTGCAATCTTTGAGAATCATTGTGTGAAATTAGAAGAGGAATTGATAGTCGAAACACATTATGATAATGGTCAGCAACGCGAGGTAGTGTAAGGAGGGAGTGAAGAGATCAAGAGGCCAAGGATTACCTACAATCAGACATGAAGTATATATTGATCATCCCCGAGGTAGACATACCCATGCTTGGAAGAGAGATAAAGTATGGTTTCCAACACAATACCCTACATGATCCATGAAATGAAATGAAATACCATGGCCATGAAAAATTACACAGTGGATCCATTCCAAAAAAATAGATCATAGCCACGAGAAAATACAATGTGGATCTATGTCACTATATATATCACAAAGACATCGAGCACCAATGAGATTATTTTCATAGTATTCAAAGTACTCATACATTAGTGGTATACTCCATCACAACTTGGGAGGGGTATCATGAATGAGTAATGTGACCCAAACCCCAATGGTACAATTATACAACATAAGAATATATTAGCTAATGTCGAGTATGGTAGAAACTATCTGATTACTAGTCATTGAGTTATATTGTTAACAGATGTGAGGGGACCCATCAATGGTGAAAATGGACCCCAAGGTATCTAGTACAAGATAGTGAGTGTGAATAGATCAGGATGTGATGTTGAAAAATCATAGAATCAATCGATCAAGATTCAATTATGTAAACCCATTGTCGATTGTGAGGAATCCTGCCACTAAGGACTACAAGCTCCAAGGTACTAGCTGGTTTCTAGATCCCTCTCCTAGATAGTGCACTGAAGTTGATAGGAAGAGATATGTTGAAGGAGGGCCTTAACTTATCCCCCATCAATCAACATGAAACATACATTGAGAGATTATATAAAGAGATACAATCACCAAGTACAATAGGCACAAGGATGGCTGACTCGAATGGTCAACAAGATAGCAGATGGCCAACTCAGGGTAACTTCCCTTGAACATATAGAATGACATAATGATTACTTGGAAACATTGGCTCAAGATAACCAATGATATAGTGCAACAACACATGAGGCATGGAATCACTCTCCATAACGACTGGAAGAGTAACTAGTCAGAGGAGTATGTGTGACTCATATGAATGGTATACGACTCCTAGGCAAGCTATAACCCAACTGTAAGACAATGATGCAAATAGGTGCCAAGTTCAAGGGAAGAACGACTGATGCTACCACTTTGATAAATAAACATTAATAATAAACCCCCCGCCCTCACTCTTTTTTGTTTGAGTTTCTTATTCATGGTTTTATGAGCATGAAGAAGAGATAAAAGTGTGCTTGATAGTGTCTTTTTTTTCCAGTTTTTACGAGCCCGAAAAAGAGGTAAAAGGATACTCATGAGGTTTATTTTTCATAGTTTAGCGAGAGAAAAAAGAGTTAAAAGTGAGCTCATCAAGGTATATTTTTCATGGTTTAACGAGCACACAAAATATTTAAAAGTAACATCACATGGAGAGAATGAGTGGCTTAACATAATGCATCTATGTTCCAAGTACATGGAAGTAGATAAGAAACATGAATGCAAATTGGTATTGGAAAGTGAGGTCCACTCATAGTAGTGGTTCTCTCCATGGGTGATGGTCACAAAACTAAGGAAAATTAATGCAAGAGGTGAGAGGTCAAGTGTGACTGCAATGGCGGTGAGCGAGATCAAGGAAAACAATATGGAAACACTAGGCACCAAGACATGAGAAACAAATGCAAATGCGACCATAAAGTAAGATAAAATAATGGGAACCCCCTCGGGATATGGCCAAAACATAGATGAAGAGAGAAGGATGAGGCTCAACATCAAGTCATGGAGAGTCTACAAGAGGGTTCTTGGGCCTAGAAGAAATCACATCATGGGCACCATATGGAAGTCAAGGTACTAACTAGGGTGCCCATGGAGAGTAGGTATTATTTTTCAAGTTACGACATGCAAAAACACAGTGGATAATGTCGCAAATTGATGAGGTCGAACCTAAGGCTTGGTGATAGTAGAATGAACGTTTAACAATGCAAGATGGTGTTTCAAGGAAAAAATTGTCCATGTATTCTGGTTCAAAGCGCGTACCTCAAGTTTAGTGGATGTCACAAAAAAAAATTGAAACAAAACGTCACTGAGTCTTGTAAAACACATTCAGAAATACTAGACTCAAGGTTAAAATGCACAATGAAATCTAAAAGGAAAAAAAAAATGGATTTTTGGATATGATATATGCAATACAAAAATCACTCACACCACACACCTATATACGATACATGATGCATCTTGATGCTTGATGCAAAGTAGATCCCATTGCTAGGCTCAAGCCAAGGATCCCTATAATCATCAATGAACTCATGGGCCATTGTCAGCATCATGTGACACACCATGCTAGGGCCATGCCACATAGAATAAAATTTACACGTACAAAGATACTCATTGTGAGTACTCTCACGAGCTATGAAAGCTCCTTGATAATTACCATCAAGACACAAACGAGGAACACAAAATTCTTATTTAGTATGATTGAGAGCGAAGAATTCAATGGAAATTTTTGAACAAGATATATGAGGCGCAAAAAGGTCAAGATTGGGTAATTCACTAGATGCACCAATAAATTCCCCTAGTCCTGGATCAAAAGTCACGGTGTTAACCCTCATTGGTTCTGCGTTAGGAAAATATGATTGGTGCATCACCTCATCCTTTGTCTTAGTTATGGAATCCATGGCATCCAAGATGGCCTCTTCTGAAGGCAAATTGAAATCAAGGGAATCGTGCAAAATTGGAGAGTCGACGAAGTAGGTCGATCACACTAGATATGAGAATGGAGTTAATGACTAGTGCCAGCTAGTGCCAATGAGATTTTCAGGGAGGAAATATCAACCACTGTGAGAAACATGCTATATCTGTAAGACTCAACTTCCTTAGGATGAGATACCACCCAAGGATCAAAAGACTCGAGGGATCCACTGGTAAAAGAATATATCATATTGATCGAAGAAACATGAACGGGGATTCTATTGAGGCCACACCTACTCCTTTTACTTTTTCTTTTACAAGAGAAAGGAAAGCCCCCCCCTACAAAATTTTTTACTCTAATGCCCAATCCTCTACTACTTGAGCCTAATGTTAATTATTTACCTACCTTGAAGGAGTTGGGGGTTTTATATTGATTGATGATTGTCTTGAATGAGTTTGTTTGCAAGGATATTCTGAATGGATAACGCAAATTCTACATCCTCTTGCTTGCATGTTGTCTTAATGTCTTCATCTTTATGCTCTCGTATGTTGATCATACTCTTCAGTTCCAAACTCTCAACATGAATTACAAGATCATTGATCCTTTCTATTAGTTTGATACTTGGCACATGCATTTTCAGGACACTTATTTACAACACACATGATTATCTTTGAACAAACCCAACACTCATTGATAAGTTTGTTGAAGGTAGGGAATGTAATGTTTATGGTATAATGGAAATTTTCTTCTTAATCACATAGCTAATCTTATATTTTATGTGTTTGCATGAGTAGGTTCGCAAGATCACTTCATTTACATGGCCACTCTAGCATTAAAATGCATGTGGGGAATCCCTTGATATTCTTCCTATTTCCTAGACTTCTCTCTATGCAGATCTTGTCTATTATTTGAATCCAACAATCAACATTAGGAACTAAGCCTTATCTTTCCCAAAGGTCAACTGATTTTGTTGCTATCACCATTGCATTAATGAGGTCCTGACCTTGATCCTTACCAGTCTCTCCCTCTTCAGGAAGCATAACCACCTTTGCTTATTGTTTCCCTGAGGTCTGATGCTCACAAGGCTATGGGATCTACCTTTCCCACAATCCTCTCCTGGGAGCTCATCGAATTTACTCTATTGCAAATCCTCGTCAGAGTGTTGAGTGTGCATTGTCTTAAGGTTGGTCTGAAGCTCGAAGGTCGAAATCATATCGGGCTCCCCTTATCAGTTCTATCTCATCGGGATGGCTGAGTGAAATCCCTTGCGATATTTCTGAGGTCTGAAAGGCATGAGATTCTTTGGATTAATCTCTATTGGGTTCTTATTTCATCCTCCCCTCTCTCTAAAAACCCAGGGCAAAGACATATTGAGCTTCTTAGATGTATAAACTTATTTTATCATAACCCAATGCTTGCTCGCCACTTGTCATAATCAATTCCATTCATTGTGGCATGATGTGGGAACCTATTACCTGGTCTGATCGTATTCCCTCTCCTTGAAATCTTATCAGGTCTACCCTTTGGGATTTTCAGTTTGACTGGATTGACATGGATCGTGTGCTCGGATAACGTCAATCCCATGTTATCCTATGAGTCGTTATTTATGGAATTTATTTGTCGCGTGACATGTTGTGTTTCCCCTGGTCGTTTTCCATTTGTCACATCTGAATCTGAATGATTGTGACCTCTATACTACATACCTACCCGATTTGAACATCCAGTTACTCAAAATCTACATTTATACCTTGGTCCTATTTTTGGTCCCTAGGTGGGAAACCTTGACTGGTATGGAACCATGACTTGCATGGAACTCCTACTCGTGTGTAACTTGATGCAGGAGCATCACCGGAAAATCAAGCGAGCCAGCGCGGAAGCGGAGGACGGCCGGATAAGCAGCACAAATTTTGAAAATGCTTTGGGAATGTTGCGCAAATCTTAAATGAGTCATTTAAGAAGAGGCACCTTTGTATATTGTAAATGGACCTTGAGCGGATAGCTCTCGTCCTTTAGTAGATAGATGGCATTTAAGATAGTTAATGTTGGTAGATATGATTTTTAATTCATAGATTAGACAGTTTTAGAAGGAAGAGGGAAAACAGATATAGACACCCTCATTGTATCATTGTAAGATAATTCAGAAGCATTTGAGAGAGGAGCATGCAGAGAGCTGTGAAAAAGAAAACCCATGTATCGATATTTGAATTAATAGAAGAAGCTTTGATCCAAATTCATGGTTATGTGTCTATTCTCTGTGTATGGATGTTATGCTCATTTGATGTTTGCTTCCAGTTATAAATTTTCTTTTATATGCTGTGTATGTGATTTCATGGTTGAATTGAAGTCTGAGAGGGTGAAGGAATGAGTTTCAATTGTTTCTCTATTTGAGCCAGAGAATTCCTGCAAGGAGTGCAGTCGAATTGTCCGCAATGAGTGCATTGACAAAGGGTTCATTTAGAGACAGTTGTTGTTCTCATTCTTCCCAGAAGTGTAGTTGGGCACAGGAGCCGTGCAAGGAGTGCGCAGGCCAAGTGAAGCTTTAGGGTTGTGGACCTGAGTGAATTATCGAGAGACTGCTGATGTATGCGTGAGCAGAGTCCAGAACCTTCAACGCTTAGTCGTTGTTGAAGATTTGCCGCAAGGAGTGCGAGAAAGTGGTTTCTTTCTGGGGACTTGAAGTAGTGGAAAGTTCAGGAAGGATTGCACAGAGAAGTTGTGTTGAAGTATTCAAGAAGGCATTGCAAGTTTGCGCGCAGGCGAACAAGTCTTCGTGGAGGAAGGAACGGACAGACGAAATTTTCCGAGGAGATTTCGCGAATCACCGTGAGCCGTTGGATCTCATGGAGTTGCAAGGAGGTTACAGTGAGAATGTCCGAAGACTTAAAGCTCAGGAGGGGAAAAGCCATCGATTTCGAGTCACAAGGACCCTCAGATCTACACGTGATATCGTGTATCAGATTTTCGTGAGTCGAAGCTCCAAATTTGTGCAACAAGAATCGCGATACCACGAGACACGATATCCCGACGAGCCCAGAACCGTTCATTGTTGAGGACGCGTGTCAGGATATCTAAGGAAGTCGGGGTTCGGAGAAATTGGGGTTTTCATGGACAGAGTATTCTTGCAGCTCAGAGTCGCGAACCGCGATATCCCGACGGGAGAGTTGTGTGGGCCACAACAGGAGTTAGTGGAGGACAGGTGGCACAGTATCGGGGATCGGGAAAAGGCAAGTCCCGAATCCATTGACATCAAGATTTGTGATCCCTGCGAAATCCAAAATCCTGATAGAAGCGATGGGAGGTGGAAAGGTCAACTCGCACGTGTGCGTCGGAGTTTCGTCGCGTCGGGTATCGGAAGTCAGAAAATCGTAGTGTTTGATATCGCGAGTAGCGAGAATGTGATAAGGTAAGTTATGATAGAAGAAAGGGAGAAGTTAGAGTTGACTGGCCATCGGGTCTCTGGGATTCGAGAGCCCGGTGATCGACCATTAGACTCACGAAGTCATGAGTTCTGATTCCCTGATAAGTAGAGAGAGGGGAATCGCGCGGAGTTTTTTGTGGGTGAAGATTTCCGGATAGGGAAATAGGAGAACCTTAGCGTTATCCGGGCCAAGGAAAGGGAAGATCCTGTGTGAGCGGGCGTGCCTGTGGGTGTGGCTGCGCCAAGAGTGGTATCAGAGCCCAGGAAGACTCTTTGCTTTATGTAGCAGAGAAGAGGATTCATCATGCTACCAAGGAGAGAAAGGCGATCACCTGATCCAGAGGATAGGGAGGTATGACGAAGAGGCAGGCAGGTAACAAATCCATAAATGGAGAGACAGATGCGTGATCTCCGAGCAAGACTCGAAGACATGGAGACAACACAGAGACACACAGCCAGTGTCGGGGATCTGAGTGATTCCGATAGTGAAGTTGAGGCTGAACGCGAAGAGGGAGTTGCAGCTGAACATGCAGCAAATGAACGCCTAATTAAAGCTATTTCCAGGATGGGTGCAAAGCCGAAAATGGACATTCCAGTCTATGAGGGAAATCTGGATGCAGAGGAGCTTCTAGATTGGATTAGAGCTCTGGATACATACTTTGATTATGAATATGTTGAAGAGGATAAGAAGGTCAGACATGTTGTCACACTCTTGAAAGGACATGTAGCATTATGGTGGGACGAGCTACAAGCAGATAGACGCTGCAAAGGCAAGCAGAAAATCAAGAGTTGGGATCGAATGATTGCAGAGATGAAGGCAAAGTTCATCCCAAGAGACTATCAAATTACTCTGTTCAGGAGGATGCAGAAACTGAGACAGAAGCTGATGACAGTGAAAGAATACATGGAGGAATTCTATCGACTGAACATCAGAGCAGGTCATCGGGAGAGCGATGATGAAAAGGTTGCTAGATATCTGAATGGTCTGAGATACGACATTCAGGATGAATTGAGTATGGAGACCATTCGGACTGTGGAGGACGCTTATCAGATGGCTCTGAAAGCTGAAGAGAAGCTGAGCCGTAAGCAAAGTCAAAGAGGTCGAGGCAGAAGTCATCCCAGAGGCAAGTTAGTTGCCCAGGAAAGAACCCAGAAGCCCAAGGAGGAGTGGAAGAAACTTCAGGGTAAAGTAGAAAGAGGTGGAACCTCACAGAGAGGGTCATACGTTGAGCAAAGAGAACAGAATATTGAGCAGAAAGGAGGGTATGCCGATAATAACATGTTTCCTCGTACCAGAGGTAGAGGAAGAGGAAGAGGTGGAATAATCACTTGTTTCACATGTGGAAAAAATAGGCACAAGTCATTCGAATGTCCATAGAAAAAGAAGGATGGAGGAGAAGCTCACATCACCGAAGCACAGAAGCGGGATGTTGAGGCCGAAGATACTGAAGGCGGAAGGTCACTGATGATGCATAAAGTTCTCTTAACACCCGGAAAGGAGGTGGAGGACTCAACTCAAAGGACCAAACTTTTCAGAACAGCTTGCAAGACCAAGGACAGGGTATGCAAGGTTATCGTGGACAGCGGTAGCACAGATAATCTCGTTTCAACCGAGATGGTGGAAAAACTGGAGCTGGAGACAACTGATCACCCGAGTCCATACAAGGTTTCATGGCTACAGAAGGGACATCAGGTGAGTGTCACTAAACAGTGTTTAGTTGAATTCAAAATAGGAGGGTATAATGATAAAGTACTCTGTGATGTCATACCTATGGATGTATGTCATTTATTGTTGGGTAGGCCATGGCAATATGATAGAAATGTGGTTCATGATGGGAGAATGAACACATATACTTTAGAGAAGAATGGGAGGACACACATGTTGTTTCCGATAAAGGATAAGGAGGTGAATCCGGAAGTAAACAACACGGTACTTCTCATGAGTGGGAAAGAACTTCTTACGGAGGTGAAGAAGAAAGAAGATCCACAATTCTTTGTGGTCAGAAAACCAAGAATTGTTCTGACTAGCACAAGAGTGGATGATTTGCCAGATGAGGTTCAGGAACTGCTGGAAGAGTTTGCTGACATCGTGGTGGACGAATTACCTCGTTCGTTGCCACCGATGAGGAGTGTGAGCCATCATATAGACCTCATACCAGGGGCTAGTTTGTCGAACAAAGCCGCGTATAGGTTGACGTCGCAAGAAAATGAAGAGGTTAAAAGGCAGGTCCAGGAGTTGTTGGACAAGGGATTAGTCAGGGAAAGCTTGAGTCCATGTGTCGTTCCAACAGTACTCAGTCCAAAAAAGGATGGAGGTTGGAGAATGTGTACCGACTCGAGGGCAATCAACAAGATAACCATCAGGTACAGGTTTCCATTACCAAGAATGGATGATTTAATGGATTGCTTGAGCGGAGCCAAATGTTTTTCAAAGATTGATCTAAAAAGCGGATACCATCAGATTCGCATGAGAGAAGGTGATGAGCGAAAAACAGCCTTCAAAACCAACAAAGGATTATATGAATGGCTAGTCATGTCGTTTGGCTTGACGAATGCGCCAAGTACCTTTATGAGGTTGATGAATGAAGTCCTGAAGGAATTCATCGGAAAATTTGTCATTGTGTATCTGGATGATATATTGATTTTCAGTAAGACAGAGGCTGAACATTTGAAGCATTTAGCTATTGTGATGAAGAAGCTACAACAGGAGAAGTTGTTGACAAACATAAAGAACTCCTCATTTGTGAAGACAGAACTCATTTACTTGGGTTTTGTTATATCCACAAATGAGTTGAGGATGGATCCGGATAAGGTAGAAATTATCAAGAATTGGCCATCACCGAGGAACGTATTCGAAGTGAGAAGTTTTCATGGTTTTGATAGCTTCCACCGAAAATTCATCAGGAATTTCAATGGAATTAATGCAGCGATGATGGATACAGTGAAGAAGCGGCATAAGTCTTTTCATTGGACAGTCAAGGCTGAGAAGAGATTCAATCTGTTGAAGCGGAAGATCACGGAACAACCAGTATTGGTGTTGCTGGATTTCCAGAATACGTTTCAAGTGAAATGTGACGCAAGGGGGTTTTCCATAGGAGCGGTCTTGAGTCAGGAGGACATACCAATTGCATATTTCATCGAGAAGTTGAACGAGGCGAAATTGAAATACTCCACGTATGATAAGGAGTTTTATGCTATCATACAAGCATTGAAGAAGTGGAGGCATTACTTGATCCCGAAACAATTTGTTTTATATAGTGATAACCATGCATTACAGTCTGTGACTCAACAGGAGAAGTTGAATCAGAGACATGTAAAATGGGTAGAGTATATGCAGAATTTCACATTTGTGATTAAACACATTTCGGGTACTTCTAACAAAGTGGTTGATGCTTTGAGCAGGAAATGTTTATTGATGTAGGAGTTCAAAGTCAGGACGCTAGGCTTTGAGAATCTCAGGGACATGTACAGGGACGATCCAGATTTTAAGGAGGCGTACGAGGCAGCTGAGAATCCAGTTCTCGAAGACAGAAGCCAGTGGATAGAGTATGTGATCCAAGAAGGATTGTTTTTCAAAGGAAATCAGTTGTGTATTCCAAACTGCACCATGAGGGAGAATCTGTTGAAGGAGAAACACAGTGGTGGATTAGCAGGACACTTTGGTCACGACAAGACGTTCGCGAAGCTGAGCGAGTCATACTTTTGGCCAGGGATGTGGTCAGAGGTCAAGAGGTTCGTAGACAGATGCAGGATTTTCCAACATTCAAAAAGAAGGAAGTAGAATGCAGGATTTTATCAACCATTGCCCATACCAGAATGGCCATGGGAGGCGATAAGCATGGATTTTGTATTGGGGTTTCCAAGGACGCAAAGAGGAGTTGACTCAATCTTTGTGGTAGTGGATAGGTTTTCCAAGATGGCACATTTTATCCCATGCTAGAAAACCAGTGATGCGACTCACATCACAAATCTGTTCTTCAAGGAGGTCATTCGACTTCATGGATTGTCGAAAAGCATAGTTTCGGACAGGGATACTAAATTCATAGGGAATTTTTGGAGGACCTTATGGAAGAAGTTGGGGACTAACTTGATGCTTAGTTCTACTTATCATCCTCAGACGGATGGACAAACGGAAGTGGTGAACATATGTCTGGGAGACTTGCTGAGAAGCTTGGTGACAGAGCACCATAGCAGTTGGGATAACATATTGCTGCAAGCAGAGTTCGCATGCAATGATTCAGTGAACAGGAGCACAGGCCGAAGTCCATTTCAGATTGTGTATGAAGTGCAGCCGAGAGGAGTTTCTGAATTGAGGGATTCATAACAGACTTCTACTAGCAGCGCTAGTGCAGAAGAATTCACTGAAGTGATGAAGGAACTTCACAGCCAGGTGAAGGAGCGACTGCTAAAATCAAACCAGGAGTATAAGCGCAAAGCAGATCAGCGGAAGAGACAACTTCGGTTTGAAGTTGGTGATCTAGTTCTGGCACATTTAAGGAAATAAAGGTTCCCGAGGGGAACATACAATAAGTTGAAAATGAAGAAAATCGGACCATGTAAGGTCTTGAGAAAATTCGGGGAAAATGATTATGAGATCGATCTACCGGATGGGATCGGAATATCTCCGATATTCAATGTCGCAGATTTATACCCGTACAGGGCTGGAGAAGTAAAGACTGGAGTTGAGCAGCGAGTAATCCAGTGGATGAAACAATTGCCAGTTGCAGAGAAGCCGCAGATGGAATGCACACTGGACAAGAGAGTGGGTAAAAAGACCAGGAGGAAAGAATACTATGAGTATCTGGTCAAGTGGAAGAACCATCCAGTTGAAGATGCCAGTTGGGAGATTGAAGTGGAGATACAGAAGCATGGACATACCATGCAGGAGCTCATGGAAAGGAGCCCATGAAATTTTTCAAGCGAGGGAGTATGATGCAGGAGCATCACCGACACATCAAGCGAGCCAGCGCGGAAGCAAAGGACAGCTGGACAAGCAGCACAAATTTTGAAAATGCTTTGGGAATGTTGCGCAAATCTTAAATGAGTCATTTAAGAATAGGCACCTTTGTATATTGTAAATGGACCTTGAGCGGATAGCTCTCGTCCTTTAGTAGATAGACGACATTTAAGATAGTTAATGCTGGTAGATATGATTTTTAATTCATAGATTAGACAGTTTTAGAAGGAAGAGGGAAAACGGATATAGACACCCTCATTGTATCATTGTAAGATAATTCAGAAGCATTTGAGATAGGAGCATGCAGAGAGCTGTGAAAAAGAACACCCATGTATCGATATTTGAATTAATAGAAGAAGCTTTGATCCAAATTCATGGTTATGTGTATGTTCTCTGTGTATGGATGTTATGCTCATTTAATGTTTTCTTCCAATTATACATTTTCTTTTATATGCTGTGTATGTGATTTCATGGTTGAATTGAAGTCTGAGAGGGTGAAGGAATGAGTTTCAATTGTTTCTCTATTTGAGCCAGAGAATTCCTGCAAGGAGTGCAGTCGAATTGTCCGCAAGGAGTGTGTTGACAGAGGGTTCATTTATAGACAGCTGTTGTTCTCATTCTTCCCAGAAGTGCATTTGGGCATAGGAGCCGTGCAAGGAGTGTGTAGGCCAAGTGAAGCTTTAGGGTTGTGGACCTGAGTGAATTGTCGAGAGACTGTTGTTGTATGCGTGAGCAGAGTCCAGAACCTTCAACGCTTAGTCGTTGTTGAAGATTTTCCGCAAGGAGTGCGAGCAAGTGGTTTCTTTCTGGGGACTTGAAGTAGTGGAAAGTTCAAGAAGGATTTCACAGAGAAGTTGTGCTGAAGTATTCAAGTAGGCGTTGCAAGTTTGCGCGTAGGCGAACAAGTCTTCGTGGAGGAAGGAACGGATGAACGAAATTTTCCGAGGAGATTTATCTAATCACCGTGAGTCGTTGGATCTCGTGGAGGTGCAAGGAGGTTACGGCGAGAACGTCCGAAGACTTAAAGCTCAGGAGGGGCAAAGTCGTCGATTTCGAGACACAAGGACCCTCAGATCTACACGTGATATCGTGTATCGGAGTTTCATGAGTTGAAGCTCCAAATTTGTGCAACAAGAATCGCGATACCATGAGACGCGATATCCCGACGAGCCCAGAACCGTTCATTATTGAGGACGCGTGTCAGGAGATCTAAGGAAGTCGAGGTTCGGAGAAATTGGGGTTTTCATGGATAGAGTATTCTTGCAGCTCGGAGTCGCGAACCGCGATATCCCAACGGGAGAGTTGTTTGGACCACAACAGGAGTTAGTGGAGGATAGGTGGCACAGTATCGGGGATCGGGAAAAGGCAAGTCCCGAATCCATTGACATCAAGATTCGCGATCCCTGTGAAATCCGAAATCCCGATAGAAGCGACGGGAGGTGGAAAGGTCAACTCGCACGTGTGCGTCGGAGTTTCGTCGCGTCGGGTATCGAAAGTCAGAAAATCGTAGTGTTCGATATCGCGAGTAGCGAGAACGCGATAAGGGAAGTTCTGATAGAAGAAAGGGAGAAGTCAGAGTTGACTAGCCATCGGGTCTCGGGGATTCAAGAGCCCGGTGATCGACCATTAGACTCGCGAAGTCGCGAGTTCCGATTCCCCGATAAGTAGAGAGAGGGGAATCGCGCGGAGTTTTCTGTGGGTGAAGATTTCCCGATAGGGAAATAGGAGAACCTTAGCGTTCTCCGGGCCAAGGAAAGGGAAGATCCTGCGTGAGCGGGCGTGCCTGCAGGTGAGGTTGCGCCATAACTTGACCTCATTTTCCTATTTTTTATTTTTATATTTATTTTTGTACATAAGTTGTATATTTTTATTTTATTTATTTATTTCTTTTTCATTTTATTTATTATTTTTGTATTTGTTTATTTACATTTACATTTTACCCTTGGTTTTGAAAAATCACATGGTAATTTCCCATGGTTTTCCCTAAAGTTACTCTATATATTTATTTTTACATGGGAAAAATCAAGTTTAATTTAGATATGCTTTTACACAAGTCAAATTAATTTTACATGGATAGACTATTTTTACATGATGGGTTTTTTCTAAAACCCATAAACAATTTGACTTTACACACACACACACACACACACATTTCTTTTTCATTGTCACTTCATTTTTGTTTTTTTTTCCATTTATCTCATAAGTCCTAGGTTGTATTATTGCATTTTAATTTTCTTATTTAATTCCCTTTAGTTTCATTTTAAACTTATTTTTTTCATTTTCCCCCTCAACCTTTGGTCTTTGACTTAATATTTTATTAGAGTTCTCCCCGGGCTTCTTCCCATTGGTCTTCACCTTCACTTCATGGTAAATTCCATTGGGAATTACCATTAAGACATACCTCCTACTTTTCCAAGAATCCCTTCCCTTCCCCTCCTCGAATACCCTTGAAAACTTAGCATTATAAAAATAATATTTAATGACTTTAGGTTCATCAAGATGAGCCATCAAATTGTTTACTTAGTTTTACTAACCTTCACATCCCGACCATTGGAATCCTTAGCGCATAAGAGTGATATCCATTGAAGTCAACTCTCCCCTTTCACCTTCCGACCATCGGACTTTGATGGTAATCCATTAGAGTGGGAGAGCTCATCGGAGTGGTAAACCATCGAGAATTACTATCCATTGAAGGGACATTATTTTAATATTATTTTAAGCCATCAGAGTCTTAGGCCATCGAGAAGCTAATGCCATTGGAATATGGATTATTATATTATATTATTTTTTTTACCCATAGGAATGAGTGCCATCGGAGTGGGAGCTTCCATCAGAATGAACCCATCCCGACAACCCATCGAAATGGACCCATTCCAATAGCGCTCATCGGAGTGATATCCCATAAGAGTGATAGCTCACTGGAATGGAATGTTCACATAATATTACCATTCTAACCACCCTTGAGTCCGATAAGGTTATTTACCATGCATTTTAATTTTTAATTTTAGGACCTTGTGTTATTATTTTTATTTTTCTTTATTAATTTGGTTTTCATGTAGGTTATTTTAGTTGATTTTATTATTTTCACTAGGATTATTAGCCAAAATCACAACACATGCCATAGGTCCTATGTCTTCTCTAGGTTTTTATACAAATCAAGTGAGGGGGATAAAACTATATTGACCATTCAATATTGATTTTCCTCATGCATGTGGTACAATATTTTCAGGTTGAAGATCAATGACCCAGATTCACCCACAAGCATATTAAGGGTTGTTGAGCACCATATTTCAAACAAATATATAATGAGCTACAGGAGTTAGAATCGAGCCGAGGATACCTCGTTGGAAAGTTATCAAGACGAAGAATGCATTGGGAGAGGAATTTGGTCCAAACAAGTGACAAAAGATCTCAGAAAACATGAAAAATAGAAGGTCACAAATTTGGGGGGGAAATTGACTGTGCAAACTTCAGACGACCATATATCGAGCTAAAGGGAATGAAATCAAGCCAAGGATAGCTCTCCAAAAAGATAGAAGAGAGAAGAACACGATGATACAACAACTATTGATAGATTAAGGGGAAAAATAATTAGAAATGCATAAAACTTAAGAGGCATGAATTTAATCATAAAATGGGTTGTGCAATGTTCATGAAGTTTCATGTTGGGATACATGAGTCGAAATCAGACATGCAATGGAACATTAAAATGATGATACAAAGAAAAATAAGATGGACTTATCTTATTTATCAAACTAACACCATATTTTCCCAAAATAACTTGAAGAACAAAAGAATACACTGGTGGATAGAGATGATAATATTTTTTAAATAAAAATAATTTGTGACATTCCTTAGGAAAATAATAACTACTCAAAAGTATCTTAAAATTCCATTTATAACGCTCGCATATTCATTTTAGAAAATGTAAAATAAATTTGAAATGTAAAATGACGAAACAAAGGGAAATTAGATGAACAGTCACAAGAGCTAAGGAGTCTCTCTTGTCTTATAAAAGAGAACTTGTTGGATGAAATGAAGGAATTTTTCTCGTTGTATAGACTGCTAATACTTTATTTCTAGATATATGAAGAGAAGAAGGCATTTATAAGTCATAATTTTAGAAAATGTGTTTGGGACTACTCCATTAATGTGTTTTTTATTCAAATTTTTTGAGTATTAATCACATGAACTCTTTCTATGCTTAGTAATTAGAAATGCTTATGTTGTGATTTCTTCGAGTAGAGGGATGATGTCACAGGTTTTATTTAAAACTGGTTGTGATAATATCTTCAATATTATTTTTTTAACATACCCTTGGCTTCCATGAACTATTTCTGTTGTCGGAGATATTAGTTTAAGTTGTATTCATCTATTAGCTTTGCTCATGCGTATTGATGAAAAGGAATTGTTATCCTTGTACCAACATTTTTGAATCTTGTTGGGATAAAGAAATATAAGAGGGATTGTTACCCTATGTTTATAACTGTTATAACTGTACATTGATCTGCATATGCATACCTGGCCTTTGACCCTCTTACTTTCTTTTTTTGCCAAGCCATCACTGAGTTGCTCTTCTAAAAAACCCATTTTTTGAAGATGTACGCACCCTGCACCACTACTGCCTGCGTACATATGCTTGTTGCACCACTACAACCCACATACGTATGCATGTTGCACCACTACAATCCACGTATACTTGCAAAAGTTGCAAAAAACAAAAAGTTGCAAGGAATTCGTTGAGATTACGAGCAATTGGGTAGTTTCCCAACTAATCCATCGCATATATCCCGTCACCCAACTGAATAACCATCATTTTGTCATATAAAAGGAGGTGTTGGGGTCTCATTCCACATCTAGAAATAATAACAATGAAACTTTACCTGTTTCACATCCCCTTCTTGCCCCAAGTAATTGCAACCCTTTTGTGAGAATTGCCTCGGAATTCTCGAATTTGCCTTTCTTCCTCCATCAGAAACCCATTTTACTTCCCAAGAAGAAGGTTGAGAGGAGAATCCATATGGAGGTGAACTTGGAGCTTGGTGAAGAGGATCTTGGACCAGGTGCGTGGATCAGTAGTTGGCTTTGGTTGTAAGTGATCATTGTATTATCAATAAAAAAAAGTACTTTTCCTATCCCAAATCATGGTGTGTTGAATGTTTCTAATGGTTTATGTTTTAATATTCTAACGTCTAACCTTGATTTGTATATGAATTACATTCTTCTATCTTTCTGTTTGTTTGTCTTTGAATGCAGGCCAGCCTTGGGAGGAGGCGTGCAGTCAGCGAAGCTTTCAAGCGCAGGAGGATCATCACCGGACGCGAAGTAGAGGTATAGTTACCCGATCCTTCTCATTTTTCTTTTCTTGTATGAGTCTGGGGTATGTTTGGGGTAGTTAGAGAAGTAGGATACTTTTAAACGGTTATTGATTTGCCTATATTGTAAACCCTAGTGTATCCATAGGGGGGGTTTTCCCGCTAGCAGAACTGAGGACCATACTGGGGAAGCCTCTAGGGTTTTAGGGGATTTGTTGGGTGTCTGATTGTTTTTTGTACCTTTCGAGTTTTTGATTGAGTCTACTGAATCTTTTAATGAATTTTGGTCACCTGTTGGTGCCATACCAGTTCTCCCTGCCCTGTCAGTCAGTCTCTTTTATTTCTTTTTTAAGGAATTACAGAGGTGTACGCGCCCTACAGTGGGTCAACCCGTGTACATACATGCCCTGTCTAGTAAACAACCTGCATACATACGCCGGTTATTGAAACAACAGTTGCATACTTGGTTCAAGAAATTGTTGCGTACCTGATTGAGGTCTTACTTCTTAGGTTTTCTTGAAAGAGTTCAGTGTCTCTATTTTTACAGTCATATCTTGGGTTAGATGCCAGTTTGTTGTCTTTTTGAAAGATGTCTTGAGTTTACTTCTGAAAGAGTTTTAGGCGAGTCTTTGAGTTTTTTGATCAGCCTGTTTGGTGTCTTTAGTGACTCCCTGCGATCCGCAGTGGGCCAAAGGTTAGTTTCGGTCTTGTCCTGTATTTCTTTTTCACCTTTCATTTGCTTTAAAGAAAGAAAAAAAAAAGATTTATTTCAAGTTTTTCCTATTTGAAGCATTTTCAAAAAAAAAAAAAAAANCTTAGTTTGGTAAAGTAGTTGGAGTTAGTTATTTTACTTGAAAGGAAAAAGAGTTCATTTTTTAAGTTCTTTACTGATTTCTTAGAACTTAAGTAGCTCATAGTGGAGCGAAATTTCGTTTTAGGTCTTCTTTTTAAAGATCTTGAAAAAGTTGGTTACAAAGAGCTAGTTGTGAATCTTTATTTTTCACTAGAAGTAATTTTTCTTTCAGTTTCGTTTATTATTCCTCTTTTCTTCCCTCATACACATCACTAGTTTCACTGCCATATCCTTTGAGTTAAAAAAATCCATTTAAAACGAACGCTAAATTTAAAATTAACTAGATTTTTATGTTTGTAGGATCAATCAACTAGTTTAGGGTTAGAGCCTTGAATTAGGTTGGAGAGGAAACTCTTCAAGGCTTATAAAAAAACATTGGAATCAGAGTTAGGGAGTGTAAAATTCTAGTGAAGTGAAATTTATCTGGGAGCCCCCTCTAACATAGGGCCTAAACACGAGGTCGTGTGAGAAAAGACATCGGAGATAATCCCTCCAAAGCCGAACTGAACGTAGTGGGGAACACATATTGAGGATCTATCATGGGATACTACTGTCTGCATTTGCCTACGGAGATTCATGGACCTCAAATCCGTTCGAGATCCTCAGTTGTCTTCCAGACCACTTTCTTCCGATACCCTTGGTAGGTTCTAGACTTGTTATCCTACTCATTGCAGTCCACCCGACTGTCGACTGTACCCGCCTGGTGAATGTCTGCAAGCTGGAAACTTAGTTTCCTTTATTATAGGGACTTACACAGGTGACTGTGGGGGTATACCATGGTACCTAGGGAAGATTTCGGGTCACACTTTGCAAAGTGTACTCGTAGGGTGATTCCATGTTCGAGTTTCACTTGCATCGGTAAGTTCCTCTAGTGTTGGCTGGCGTAATTGTTCTTCCAACTAGATAGTGGTTTTCTTGCTTTATCTTATAGGAAATTTTCTAATGTATGATTGGTTTTAAAATTTAGTTAAGTCCTTGTTATTTTGTTGATATTTTCACAAAGTGGAAGATCAAGATCTTCGCTAGTCGCGAAGACTTTAGGGCCTATCGTCGGTTGCATTAGAGCCACCACCGCCATCGATACAGCGAAGAATTGACCAGCAAGGGTCATACGAAGTGACTGGGCCAAAGGAAACTATACCCGATCCTAATTTGAGAGGATATTACTCAAATCTGGAGGAACCTACTATTTCTGACTTTGGAACGGAAGCTCTCAGGCCAGCCAACCCTCCAATCACTGACTTGTTGATGAAAATCTTAGTACAAGTTGTCCCTTTGAGGGTAACACCTTACGAGCATCAGATAGTCTTACAAGCAACTATGGAAGAAAATGTAGATACTTCATTCAGGAGTCCTCATAATCCCTTAATGATTGCCACCACAGGGAGTATTCCGCCTCCTAACCCACCTTCGTCGGTCCAGACCATAGTGGTCTCGACCCCCTCTACCTTGGGAAGTGGTCTGATACCATCAGTAGCGGCGACCATAGCTTCGTTTATGCAGAGTGTGACGAGCCCTCCATTTTCTTATGGGATGCTCAACTTTGATACGAAATCTTTCCTTACCTACTCCACCCTACAGACCATGGGTCTGGGGGTAGGGAGCTCAAACACTCATGTGCAAGGGTCCATTGGGGGAACTGTTGATTAAGGTTGGTTGTCATTGATGTCAACCCTTGAAGAAAACCCCGTAGCACAAAGGCTTGGGTAATTGAACCAATATTTTTTTATGTAAATATGACTCGTTATTGTTTTTTCACGGTTGATAAGAAGTAAATATGGATGAACTCCAAAGTGGTCCCCTTATGGTGAAAGCCCTCACGGGAAGACGCTTTGTGGAGTAAGAGAACCCATGCTTAATTGTGGAATAATGAGATGAAGTAAAGTGATTTTGTCAGGGAAAATATCCTAGATGGATAGTTCTTGTCATTTAATTTCCGGTGGTATGTGGAACGTCACATAATTCCCCATGGTTAGAGAGTTATGGCCATGAGAAGTTGGAGACCCCAGGTTTGGGTAATGGACCCAAATTTGTTTGATGGGTAATGGTATGAGTTATGATATATTTTCAGATAATACTATTCTATATGGATAGTACATGTCATGCCATTTCT
>ML782008.1:123900-139685 GCA_009831015.1 Picea engelmannii | reverse complement strand
GCTACAAATCAGATTTGGATGATGAAATTGATGAGGGATTTTGGTTGTGGTACATGTTGAGTACATGGTTGAGACAAGTAATTGATGAGTTGGCGCACATACATGAGGTGTATAGTTGATGATGTTGGTACATATTGATGAGTAGTTGACACATGATTGGTACATACTTGGTACATGATTGGATGCACTTTTTTATGGTACAGGTTGATTACAGTTTGGTGCATGGTTGATGCCCTTGTTTATGGTACAGGTTGATTACAAGTTGAGGTATAGGTTGATGCATGGTTCAGATTTATTGGTACAGGTTTACAACGGTATATCTCACAATGATAGTGTGACAGTGGTTCCATCATTCTACTTCTACTTCAGGGTGGTAGGACGGGGCAAGGACAGGTGGTTGTAGCCACCTTCCGGTAGTAGCCAGAGAACATTGGGGGATGTATCCTCCTTCTGGTTGTAGCCAAAGAATTGGGGAGTTGGAGCTTCATTCAGGTTATAGTCTGATAAACTAGGGGGTTGGAGCCTCCTTCCAGTTGCAGTTGGAAAACAAAGGAAGTTGGTGCTTCCAATGAATGTAATTCTTCAAGACATATAAGAAAAAGCATTCTGTGGTTTTCTCCCGATTAGGGTTTCCACGTAAAACACTGGTGTACTGTGTATGTGTGTGATCATTTATTTCTTACTGTTCATTATTGGATAATAATTCTACATTGATATAACATTTAAAGAGAAAGGATTATAATTACGCTATTACTGATTCACCCCCCCTCTCAGTAATCCAACAGGCACCTCATCCTCCTATAATGTTATCCCTTACGGTGGGGATCATATACATCCTCCATCCCCCTCGCTCGACGATTCTTTCCAGCAACCCTTCGGGCCAAGTATGAACTACATATTGTTTGGAGCAGGCAGTATAGGACCTTCTTCTTACACCATGCCGATGGGATCAGTGTCGTTCTCTTTGTTCAACGTGTTTGGTAATAAATATTTTTCATGATATTATGTCTTGGCCAGGGGAAACCCTTGTTTTTGACAACAAAATCCTGTGCAGGGTACTATTCCTACACATGGGGAAAGTACATGAGTTTTCTCCTCACAAGGACTTTGGAATCCTTGGCAGGGATCAATTCCTTTGCAAGGGATGTCGATCGAGGGAAACCCCTTCCATGGTCAATGGAACCCCGGGAAAGGCTCAATACCTATGCCCGTCAGATCAACTGTGGGAAACCCCTTCCATAATATTTGGAATACAAAGCAGAGAGCAATCCTCGTCGTCCAATTACAGGAATCAAGCAATGATATCCCAACAAACACAATTTTTTTACGCTGGTCAAGGACATGGTGTCTACCAGAACCCTGACCAACAATCCAACTTTTCCCGGAAACCTAGTGCCAGTCAAACTCCAAGCCCCCTTTTTCCTATACATAGTACCCAACCCAAACTATCGTTTCTGACAATGTTACATTTTCTAGACTTGTCAAGGTTGCTTAACGACTTGATTTTTCATGATCCGCGTTGGGTTCCCATGCCGACTAAGTTTCCCTCGGATATTTCAAAATTCGAAGGCAATCCTGGAAAAGATCTGGGTGATCACGTGACAACTTTCCACCTATGGTGCTTGTCAAACTCGCTGCGAGATGACTTTGTACAATTGCGCCTGTTTCAATGCACTCTTATTGGGGGTGATGTGAAATGGTACATCGAGCTCGACCGCTCAATATATTCTTACTTTAGCGACTTGGTGATGGTCTTCCTAAACCATTTCCAACTACCCATGAAATACGATGTCGACACCGAATTGTTGGCCAACTTTCAGCAGACCAAGGCCGATCATATCTTAGATCACATCCGAGAATGGCGTCGATAGAAGCGTTTGTTTAAGGTAAAGGTCCCACCATATTTCCTATTGGAGTGGTTCCTGAAGTCTTTGGTAACACAATTATCCAAGGACGTTCCAACTTCGAGAGTGTTTTCAGAGGAGGAGGTGATAATGAGAGCGCAATAGCTCGAACCGATATACTCTCAGTCTGGCTTACTCTATGAGATTTTTCCAAATGCGCCATGGTCCATCCTTGACAAGGCCAGAAAAAAGTTTTGACCACATGTCGATGGTATAGTTGGTTCAGCACAAGGAAAGTCCACTGATCAGTTATCAAATCAATTGCAACAATTTTCGATACAATAGACAACGTCCAACCAAACCTCTGGTTCGGCTTCTTCTTCTACCCAAACGTCAGACGTACACAGTGTGCAGTCGACAAACCTGAAGGCCAACCAACAGCCTGAAGGAATGAAAAAACAACGAAATAAGAAGGGTAAGGGGGATAAGAAACCTAACAACAATGTTGGCAGGGGAAACACAGAGAAGATAAAGTCAAAGTATCTATGTAACCTTTGCACAGAGGACCACCTAACTCGCCTATTCCCTCGACTTGCAAAGGCCCCTAAGTTATTGGTGTAGCAACAACCTCTTGTGCTAACGAACCCATTTCCACATGGGAAAAATATGACTCAAGCCTCTTCGAGCGCGGATGGGGGTAGTCAAGGATCCCCCACATCTTCTAGTAATCCCTCGACCATGAATGCTTACATGATGAAAGGTGATGATTTTATAGCGATCATGGCACATGATTATGGAATGAAGGAATCTGATGAAAAGGGTAAAGAAGTCGTAAAACCACTTGTTCATGTCCAAATCAATAATATGATGGGAGAAACAATGAAATGCATCCCGAAAGGGGTGTTCAAGAAAGCTTCTCATAATCTGAACGCGAGGGACACCCAAAACTACTCTGTGGTGGAGGATTTTTCACAAACCCCTTGGGTGATGTCCGCTTTGGAGGTCCTCCAAAGCTTCCCTTTGTAGAGAAAGGCTCTATTATCCTCTTTGGGATCTACAGAGACTTGTAATCTGAGCACGATCGTTCTCGATACGACCGACTTAAAACCTCGTCTCCCTTACCATGTTGCATTTCAGATAGTAGTGGCTTACACCACAAATTATTTTACTTAGAACATCTTTCGTACAGTGGTTGATGAGGGCACCTCAGCCTGCATGATGTCGTTGGAGTGTTGGAAGGCCATTGGCCAACCTGTTTTGTCTCCATCACCTACTCTGCGTACTATTTTCGATGGTCGTTCTTTCAGACCACATGGAATAATCCCTTTTTTCCCCGTCTAGTTAGGAGGGAAGACCGTGTGCATCGAAGTTGATGTGGTCGATGCACCTCTCGACTACAACCTTTTGTTAGGAAGGAGTTGGACCTATGGAATGCATGTAGTGGTTTCCACAGTTTTTCAGGTCTTGTTGTTTCCACACGAGGGTCGAATCGTAACCATTGACCAGTTTTCCTTCTCCCGGCCTGACCCTTCATCAGGGGCATCCATAGTCCCAATGATTGATAATCCTCAGCTCAATGTCATCAATGTAGGGGTTGGTTTGTGTGCACCATTTATGGGTACTTTCAATTACCCACCTCCTTCTGGCAATGTCAAGATTATATCAGCTGCCTTCGACCAGCCTAGGGCTGAAATATTTCAAGTGTCATCGTTCCAAATGAATTACTTTCATGATATGTGGACTCTTCCTTCCCCATTGGCCTCAATGGAAGGGACATGGAATCCTGGCATGTCCATTCCCTTGTCCACGACATAATTTGTGTATAGTATTGTCCAGCAAGATTCAGTCGATCCTAGTCTGACTCCCGCACAGGAGTTAGATCCAGTTCTCAATCCTATTTGAGCTCAAGGTTCCCTTTCCAATACCAATTCTTTAGACCTGGTCTTGCTCTAAGATGAGGCAATTCTTGAGGCATTGACTGGTCTGGAAAGACCCTGGGATGATCTCCATCACAGATCTTATTTTCTCATGGAGTTAAGAAGAATAGAGGAATATGAATTCATGTTGACTATGACTGGAGACACGTCTTGTCTTGTTAATCGTCTAGCTATGCACGCAGTTTACACCGAGGGTAATATGGAAAGTATCGCTGCAATGATCCCTATAGATATCTCCAGAACCCCTGGCATTGTGGAGAATGTTTTTGTCAGAGTGGAATGCTCCCCTGAGGAGATTCAAATCTATACAAACTTATTTAAGGAATTTCACGATGTTTTTTCCTGGTGTTACAAGGAAATTCCGTGCATCGATCCAAGAATCGTCGAACATGAGATAACAACTTATCCTGAAGAAAATTCAATCCGACAGAAGCTTCATTCAATGAATCCTAGGAAAGCGACAACTATTAAGGCTGAAGTAGAGAAATTGCTTAAAGCCGGTTTCATCTACCCCGTACAATTGACGCAATGGGTGTCAAATCATGTTCTGGTTAACAAAAAATGGGGTATGATTCATGTATGCATGGACTTCCATGACTTGAACAAGGCCTATCCAAATGATAATTTCCCCACCACATTCATTGATCATATTTTCGATGAATGTGTAGGATGTGAGGTATTTTCATTAATGGATTGTTTTTCGGGATATAACCAAATTCAGATCAAACATGAAGACCAACATAAAAGCACTTTTATTTGTCCATGGGGAACGTTTTCTTATCGTAACATGCATTTTGGCCTGAATAATGTTGGAGCCACTTTTCAGCGGGCCATGTATTTTTCTTTCCACGAACTTAGCCATATAGCCAAGGCTTATCTTGATGATCTAGCATCACACTCTCGCAAGAGATATGATCATTCCACACACCTCCGACTAAACTTCGAACAACATCGCTACTATCAGATTCGCTTGAATCCTAACAAATGAAGTTTATGTGTGACGCCAGGTCGTCTTTTAGGTTTCATAGTTTCGATAAAAGGGACCATGGTCGATCCTCTTAAGGTTGAGGCGATAGTTCAGTTGCCTCCCCCGTGAACAGTCCCCCAACTTCAAAGCTTAAAGGGGAAAGCGATCTTTCTTCAACGTTTTATCGCAAAATATGTCGAGATCACTAAAGGTTTCATGCGCTTATTTAAAAAGGGAGTCCCTTTCTATTGGGACGAAGCCACTCAATGCTCTTTCGAAGCATTGGAATGCACCCTTATGTTTGCCCCTCTGCTTCGGCCTCCCAATTATAATAAATATTTCTTATTGTACTTGGACGCCGCAGAGTCTACCATTGGCATGGTCTTGGCTCAAGAGGATGATCTGATCGAAGAGCACATGATTTATTACCTGAGCCGAGGCCTCGTTGGCTCAGAACTCAACTATTCCCATGTTGAGAATCTTGTGTTGGCAGCAATGCATGTTGTCCAGTGGTTCCATCATTATATTTTGCTTTGCAAGACCACCGTCATCGTCATTGTGAATCCATTTGACATGGATTTTGTAATCCTCCAAGAATTTGACTTGTAATCGGTAGATGGATTGTAATCCTCCAGGAATTTGTCTTGGATTTTATTTCCGTGAAATCCAAAAAGTCGTTGGTCTTTGTGGAACTTATTTCGGAACTTCCGGTCGAATCAAGTGATGTTGCGCTCGAAGAATATCCTATTAAAGGAGATATTTTTCTGATCGCATCTTTGGACCCCTGATATGGAGATATACTAGTCTATCTCCATAATTTTAAGTGCCATGCTTCTTCTTCTCGCAACGAGCATCGACAAATTCGCCATCAGGCACAAAACTATCTCATACTCGATGACACTTTGTATCATTGAGGTGTAGATTGCATTCTTTGTCGGTGCCTTATACACGAGAAAGCATAAATTGTTCTTAACGACTACCACACTGGAGCATGTGGTGGTCATTTTTCTGGGTTGGAAACAACCCGTTGGCCCTCGAACAAGTTTTGAGGAAACATTGGTCGTGTTTGACTAATTTTGGGACTTCGACAGGCTGGTCGAAGATGGAGCGCCCAGGCGGAGCGGAGATTGCAGGATCTCAATCATTTTGTGGGCTTGTGTACCCAGGAAATGGTTTTAGGGATTATTTAATGGGTATGGGATGTCAGCCCATGGGTTCAATGATGATTAGGCCTTTTTGTAATGTATAAATAAGTAGATAGGACTTAGAGCGAGGTTTATCTAAGTTTCCTTTGTGAAAGAATATGTAAAGTTTGCTAAGTGCGAAGAGCAGTTGTTGGATTTTGTGCATACTGTGTGTTGAGACTTGTAGAGCTAAGTGTAAGTGATTGTAAGAGGTCTTGTGCAAACAGACAGTGTAAGGCTTTGTTCTAAAGGAGTTGGCTCTATGTCTTGACCTGATTTTGAGAAAAGTGGATCTAGTGCATTGTGCGCAGATCACCTGTCCAGTGCGAGGCTTGGCTCTGTGGCTCTGTGCACATGAGAAGACGCATGTAAGATATTGCAGACTAATAAAGAAGAAGAAGAAGAAGAAGTTGGTGGATGTAGCCCCACACTGGGGTGAACCACGACTATCTTGTTTTGATGTGCTTTGTGCGATGTTGTTGATGTTGACTATGTGATTATTTGCTTAGTGCTGTTGATGTTATGTATGATGAATGCATATGATGTTGTATCTTAGTGCTTAATGATGTGAATGAATGCTATATCTGAGCTAATGTTGGGTGCTAAGTAATTCGAAGTGTTAGATCTTTATTATTACTGCGTTGTTCGGTAATAAGGGTTTGATTTGTGATGTGAATGAGATTCAAGAACTAATACATATTGTTGTTTAAGTGTTATGTTAAGTATTGTAATCACGGATCTATGTACCAGCTAGGTTGTATACACCTAAGTCCTACAAACCCCCCTACCTCTACCTCGAGTGAGACTTCATCTACTTTGCAGGTGTTTTTGAAAGGGCCTGTAGTTAGGGTTTTATTGGTGCGATGTTGAAGCATTAAACCCTGGGTCTGCCCATGTACCAACAAATGGTTCCATTGTCAGGACCTGAAACTGTGATTGTTAGGAACTAAAGAAAAGAGAAAGCTATGTGTGTAGATATGTTGTTGTAGTGCGCAGTATTCTACTTGACTTGCAAATCTCTGTGCAAAGAAAGAAACCAAATATGAAGAAAAGAGGTAAGATCTTAAAGCTTTATGCTCTGGTAAAGGTAAGCTAAGTGGAATTTTTTTCTTCGAAAGTATGAATCTAGGTATGTTTGATAGATTGTGTTCTAATCTGAATGTTAGGGCATAGTTAGAAGAAAGAGTTGATATGAATAAATTTGATAGAAATAGAGAAAGATATGTTATTCCTGTGCATATAAATAATTTTTGGACTAATAAGTGGATGCAGGAACCTAGAAAGAATTTTTCCAGAGTGCAGGTCCATCACCGTGATCCCAGTGCATAGTACAGAAAAGGTTGGGGATCGTTTAACAGAAAGAGAGGATTGAAACTGTGTTATAATTGCAAAAGACCGAGACATCTTGCTAAAGAATGCCTTGGTATAGGCCCTCTCTGCCTTTATTGTAAAGTTATTGGTCATGAGGTTGAGGATTTCCCTAGGATGATTTCTAAAGTTGAAAAGATGACCATGAGACAAGAATACTATAAAGAAGGTCAAGAAACTAAGGATATGTTAAATAATCATACAGAAAAAGAGTGAGAGACTATGTTAATGCAGTTAAAAGAAGAAATGGATGATCACAAAGACATTAGTTTACCATAGATCCTGAAAGAAAAACAGTGCATAGTTAAAAGAATAGAAGACTTCGAGATAGACTGTGTATTATATGAAGAAACACATGTGAATATTATGCCAAAAAGCAGTTGGGAAATTTTGGGAAACCCTGCCATGATACCTTCATTGGGAAGGATAGGCTTTTTTGAAGGAAAGATGATAATCCTATGTGGAAGTGTTAATAATATACCTATGATTGCTCATGGAACTATGACTAAAGAATAATTTGAAGTTATTAGGTTTGTCGAGAACAACGCCCCTTTTTCACTTTTATTGGGAAAGACTTGCATTGAGAAGGATCGGATTAGAGGGAAAGCAGAGGAGGAATCCATAGAAAATAAAAGGCAAGAATTAAGGGACTTCGTCACCAGAAGAATAACGTGACTAAGAGAAGAACAAGAGGATCAGTCGAAGAAATCAGGGGCTAGAGAATTAGTTGTCGAAGTTAAATGAACACATGAAGACTTAAATAACCTATCCATGCAAGAAGAACTTATGTCCACCCAGTACCTAGCAAGCAAAGAGGTATTATCTTCGAACCCTTGAAAGAACATCAACAGTGCGAAGCTACTAGGCTAAGAGAAAGTAAGAATAAGAATGGAAAGAGGAATCCAGAGACTTAGATCACAAGAAAGAAGGCAAGGAAGCTCAGTAAGAAGAAAGCTAAGTTAGAAAAACTACGAGAATTTCCAGAGAAGGCTTCACAGAAGACAGATCTACAGAACTTGAACTTCGTCGGAATAACAGAACAACGTAGAATGGGACTTTTCCACAAGGAAGATATATGACGATGGAGGCATCCCGGCCGTTAGAATGACGCTCCAGAACAGCTAGAAACACAGTTATTTCCAGAAAGACCGTCAATACCATGCTATAATGAAGGGATTCGTATTGATTGAGGCATTCCTACCCGTTGGAGGAATCTGTTACGGTGTTGCTTATTTAACCCATCGAATGTTACACCATGACCACTTTTTACAAACCGTTATATCCGAGCTAATAGAGAATCCATTGTATCACACTTTACTTTCTAGACCTTGCCATCCGTTTGATTACCTCGTTGTCCATTTTCCTACCCAAGTTATTTGATTACGAGTGTGCATGTTGGGCAAACGTAGTGTAGTAGAGAAGTTTGTGGAGGAGATACTTGTAGACCTCATGACTGAGAGATTCATGTCTGAGGAAATACAGGCATCGTCGACTAGCAGATTGCAAGAAACCCCATCGACTGGACGACATTCTGGATGCACTGCTGAGAAATGAAGCAAACACCACGACGATCTGTCTAACGTGAAGCAGATCCCGTCGGTATTTCCGAACTACATCTTGCCTTTGGATGGCGCGGTTAACCGCGACAACATCCCACGAGATTTTTAATACACGTTGATCACTACGTACCTCCCGAAGGGGATACGCACAGTTGGACCCTAGTTAGGACATATTCCAACTCTAAAGAACAATGAATTCAACCTAGGAGACTGGAAGAACTACATGATCCTCGCGCCACATCGACATTTGATGAAGACAACTAGGAAGAAGCAACACATAGTCTCCCAGCTATGGATAAAGGAGTTCACGCAGTCGATGATCCTGAATGTAATGAACATCCCCCACTTTGGTCGACAATAGGAGGTTAACGCTTGCGTTAAAATCCTCCTATCATGCTACCGTGGAGACTATCTATGGCTTGATAGGCACGTGACTATGGATTTGACGCTGATCCATCTCATCACAGGATTGATTATGCAGGTACTAGACCCTCACCAGTTCTACCCAGGGAAGACTTCAAATCGCTCCCTGGCACAGTGTATAAAGGAATACTACAATGATGTAGAGAAGGGAAAGAGAGGCTACAAGGTAGCCTCCATCCAGGATGGCGCAATGCGCCTAGCTTGTCATCTTATAGCTGGCAAGCTCATCGGAAAGAACCAGCCGACACAAGTCACTGGATTTGTAGTAGACCTCGCAGGGAAGTGTGTCGAAGGAATGCAAATGAACTGGGCGAGTTACCTCGTCAATGAGTTGGAAAAGCACTGCCACAAAGCGCAGTATCAGGGATATGAGTTTCATTTTAGTTGGTTATTGGTATTGATCGTATTTTTTGTCTGGCAGATGCTGGAAGGAGAAACATTCCTCGAATTTGAGCCATCATAGTCGTTGGTCGCAAGATTATCCACCTTGTGGTACATGAACGATATGGCGAAGGAGTGGCAATCGAATGCGATGTTCCATGCTTACTACCTACAGCTAAAGCGTGCCATTGAAGCATTTCCACGAATGACCCTAAATACTTTGCATCAGTACAGGCCGCTAGTGAAGTTTCGTGCAGATCGACACTTTATTTATATCACTGCGCGCAGGGATGAAAGCAAGGAGGAGTTGTAGTCCTAGTATAAGTTGACCGATGAAGACATGGAAGAGATCACTAAAGAATGGCCAGCAAAATTCCTTACACCAGTGGAAGATGCAGATCTATCTGATCCCGACATTATGGGAAGTCCATTGGTCACCCTGGTCAAAAATGATGGACAGAAGAAAAATAAGAGAATGGAGGATGTCCAGAACATAGAAAGTGATGAGGAGGACAACTCCTCAAAGGAAAGTAGGCCTGACTCACCTGCAGGAGGAGGAGGAGACAAAGTGAACCAAGAAGAAGAAGGGGAAGAAGGAGAAAAGAAAGACAAAGGAAAATTTACACCGATGAAGGATACCCTTACAGAGACCGAGACATCGAAGAAAAGGAAGGTTTCTCCGCAGAAACCCTTAGCAAGAAAGAAGACCTGAGCCAATAAACCTCATCAAAGAATGTGCTCACAGTGGATGATGTCGATCTCATCATCGCAGTCGTAGAGGAGGCCTCAGAGGATATCCTGCAGAGACATGAAGTAAAGAAAGAAACACTATATGAAAGAATAGATAAGAATCTCAAGGACATAAAACACTCCATCTATTCGAGCCGTGTAGTACCTATTGTGCCTTCTTCAGCGAAAACTACATAATTGGGGGATGAGCCCACCCAATTACGAAGATTAGCAAATGCAACCAAGACTCAACTTTGTCAAGTCTAAGAAGAAAAGGAGCAGGCCACAGAGGCCTTGAAGCAAGAGAAGGAGGAGGTCCTAGAGAAACTTTGAGTTGCACAGAAGAAGAAAAGTGAAATTCAGGCGAAGTTTGAGAAGAACAATGCAAAGATACAGGAAGAAAAAGACCAACTACTTGCAGAGTAGATTGCGATCAAAGAGGCAATGACTAAATAAATTCGCTCTGTGTCGGGCTTGTCACGGGAGGAAGAATATTGAGCTGAGATACAAGTGGGTAAGATCATTGAGGCCCTTCAACAACTTCAAGAAAGGATAATGGAGCTAGATATCCAAGTAGTTCTGAGCACTCCGTAAGAAGTACGTGATCAAAGGGAGGAAGCTGCCAGGAACACAGTATAAAGAATCAATTCACTCACCTCATAGTGTAAGAAACTAAGTGATCGAAGTGCACAGACCTATGAGAACATTGCAGAAGATCCAGACCTGAGGAAATTGGAAGCACAACTCCAGGAGGCGAAGCAGCATGCATCCACCATGCAAGCGCAAATGAAGTTGCTTACTGCAATCGAGAAGATGAAAAGATCACAGGAACAATGCACAGTCCAGCAGCAGACTTCTGCTATCTATAGAAAAGTCATCGAAGTGACACAGAGACTCCAGCCCGTGCAGGATGAATCTTGCACGATATTTGAAGAATTCGAAGGACAAGGCTCGCAGCTAGACCAACTAGTTGCGACAGTTGAACAACACTTGGAAGGACCTATTACTATGCAAGTGATTCAGGATTTCACCGAGCAAGAAGCTTTGGCAAAGCAACAAGTCGAGGCAGCTCGAGCTAAGCTTGAGGCCTTTGAAGCAGTGTTGCCCAGATCTTAGTGACTCCGGATGAGTCATAGGTGAGTGTTGGGAGCATGTTAGCCCTCAACCAAGTTTTGAGGAAACATTGGTCGTGTTTGACCACTTTTGGGACTTCAACAGGCTGGTCGAAGATGGAATGCCTAGGCGGAGCAGAGATCACGGGATCTCACTCATTTTTTGGGCTTGTGGACCCAGTAAAGGGTTTTAGGGTTTATGTAATGGGTATGGGATGTCGGCCTATGGGTATATCGGGTTTATGTAATGGGTATGGGATGTCGGTGTATGTAATGGGTATGGGATTTTAGGTTTTATGTAATAGGCCTTTTTGTAATGTATAAATAAGTATATAGAACTTAGAGAAAGGTATGTCTAAGTTGTCTTCGTGCAAGAATATGTAAAGGTTGCTAAGTGCGAAGAGCATTTGTTGGATTTTGTGCATACTGTGTGTTGAGACCTACAAAGCTAAGTGAAAGTGATTGTAAGAGGTCTTGTGCAGACATAATATGTAAGGCTTTGTGCTAAAGGAGTTGGCTTTGTGCCTTGACCTGATTTTGAGGAAGGTGGATCTAGTGCGTTGTGTGCAAATCACTTGTCCAGTGCGAGGCTTGGCTTTGTGGCTCTATGAATAGGAGAAGACACATGTAAGAGATTGTAGACTAATAAAGAAGAAGAAGAAGAAGTTGGTGGATGTAGCCCCACGCTGGGGTGAACCACATATATCCTGTGTTGATGTGCTTTGTGCGATGTTGTTGATGTTGATTATGTGATTATTTGCTTAGTGATATTGATGTTATGTATAATGAATGAATCTGATGTTGTATCTTAGTGCTTAATGATGTGAATGAATTCTATATCTGAGCTAATGTTGGGTGCTAAGTAATTGTAAGTGTTAGATCTTGATTATTACTGCGATGTTCTGTAATAAGGGTTTGATTTGCAATGTGAATGAGATTCAAGAACTAATGCATAATGGTGTTTAAGTGTTCTGTTAAGTATTGTAATCACATATCTGTGTCCCATCTAGGTTGTAGACACCTGAGTCCTACAACCCCCCCTACCTCTACCTCAGGTGAGACTTCATCTTCTTCGCAGGTGTTTCCGAAAGGGATGGTAGTTAGGGTTTTGTTGGTGCGTTGTTGAAGCGTTGAACCCTGGGTCTGCCCCTGTGCCAACACATCCCAAAAGATTCTACGAGCCGGTTATTTTGGCCTACGTTAATCAAGGATTGTGTTGAGTCGGTCAAGAAGTTCCACCCATGTCAGATCTTCTCTCGGAAGATGAGAGCACATCCTGCTCCTATGTTTCCCATCATTGTTGTTGGTCCTTTCACCAAGTGGGGGATTGATTTCACTACATGCCACCCGGCTTTAGCCAAGGTGCATCGTTATATCATCGTAGTGGTAGGATACTTCACAAAGTGGGTCGAGGCTATGCCAACGTTTAACAATGATGGAGAAATAATAACTCTCTTCATTTTTAACCAGATAGTAGAAATTTTCGGCCTCCCGAAGGAGATTTTCACTGACCATGGCAGTCACTTCTAGAAAAAAATGATGTCTGAGTTAACATCAAATCTTGGTTGAGGCAAGAGGATTAATCACCCTACTACCCACAAGCGAATGGTTAGGTGGAAGCTGTGAATAATGCCCTCAAGACTATTCTACAGCGAACGATCAATTCTGCCAAGTCAAATTGGCATTTGATGTTTTACTCGGTGATATGGGCCTATCGAATGTCTATAAAGACTACCACCAATTTCCCACCTTTTCAACTCGTTTACAGGCTGGAAGCAGTATTTCTTATAGAGTATCAGATCTCATCTTTAAAATTGGCAGTAGAGTTATTGCCAAACACTTCACCGCTTGAGGAACGCCTATTATATATCGAGCATCTCAATGAGCAATGCCATGATGTAGACTTGGCCAATGAGGCTCACAAGCAATGATTCAAGTGTCAATATGATTGGTCTGTTCGTCCTCGTATTTTCTTTGAAGGCGACCTTGTCCTAGTCTATGACCAAGATAAGGATCCCCTGGGGGCAGGCAAGTTCAAACCCATGTGGTTCATACCTTTCATTGTGAAAGAGGTCTTAAAGAAGGGTGTTTATCGCCTGGTTGAATTTGAGGTAAATTCTTTGCTGGAGCCTAGAAATGGGCTCTACCTCAAGAAGTATTATTCGTAGGTTGGTCGCCTAGGTGACTTCTTGTACATATGTATAGTTCTTATATAGTTTTTTTTTTGGTTTTTTTTATGGACGTGTCGTTATTTATGTCATCATTTTCACTATGGCATATGTCAAGTGAATCGGAGGTTGTTGGCCCTTGACAAGGTTTTGTTGATATTTGATCAAGTTTGACCTTTTTTTGGACTTTGATAGCTTGTCAAAGGAGGAGCGCAAGACGAAGCAGAGATCGCGGGATCTCGGCCCCTTTTTGGGTCCTTTTTGGGATATGGGAATATGTAACGGGAATGGGATGTCGACCCATGGGTTTACCCATGTTTAGGCCTATTTTGTAATATATAAATAGATGCTTAGGCTAGATAGAAGTAGTGGTGCATCTATCTGATGTGAATGTATGCTAAGTGCAAGTAGAGTCTGTAAGTGCTTTGTGCATGACTGTAAGAGACTTGCAGAGCTAAGTGCAGGTCCTTGTAGCAGATTGTGGAAGGCTTAGTGTTGTAACGCAAGGAAGAAGGATTGTTAAGCCCTAATATTGGCTCATTACCCCTTAATTGGGGCATATTATATTAGTAATGTTATTTTATTTATGTCAGCTTTAGGCCATTAGTTGTAATTATACCTCCTAGTCTCCTATATATACCAAGGAGATATTTTCATTTTGAATCATCTTGTACTTGAACATTTAAGTGGGGTAAAAGGAGGTTGCCCCCTTGAAGAGGATTATTATCTGAAATTATCTCGTTTTCAAGGCGTTGAGTACTTTTTCTCAGGTTTTTCTATGCTATATTGATATTTGGTTCATAGCATATGGTTTCAAAGCTCAAGGTCTTGGGGTTTCTCTGCTACATCTGAGACACCTTAGAATTTTCGCTGTAACTTTTTTTCTACAACGTTTTAGAAGGAACTTCTTGGAGGATATTTATCATATGGATCAAGGTACGTTGGGTTCAAAATTCAGCTCCTGAGGCCTTATACTTTCAGAGATACAGCCTGTACAAGGAAGGGTTCTGGAATCATCCTGAACTAAGTCATTGCGGAATTTTCTCTATCAACACTTTTCTATAATGTTTCAAAACCTAAAATCTAGAGGATATTTAAAGAAATTAGTAAGGTATCTGTGGTAAAAATTTCAACTTATGGATCATCTTAAATTTGTAGATACACCCTGTGTAAGATAGGGTATTTGACTAGTCCTATTGACTAGTCTCAGGAAGGTGTTCCAGGTAAAACAATCATAACTTATTCCTAGAGTATCCAAATTGATTTGGACTAGTTTCATTGGATCATGGACGGTCTGTAGTATTTCTGGTGCGAGTTTCAGAATTTTATATCAATCATTTTGTGTGGGGCACACTATACAAGTGAGATCTCCTGGAAAGGCCAAAAATCGACAATTTGTGGGGAAGTTACCATAAATTCCACTTGGCACATCCAATTTTGATCAGACCTGTGGCATTGCAGAGAATAAATATCAGAGAACTACATAAAAAAAAATTTCATACCCAGAAGGGCCGAAACTTGGGAGATACAACAGAAGAAATATTGTCTAGCAGAATCACCTCAAAATCAAGGTTCAAAAGTGATACTTGGCCAACATGCCACCAAAAAAGGGAACTTCTACACCAAATAAGCCTTCAGAAAATCCTACTTGGACTATTGATGAAGGTGAAGAAATGCATAGGGAGATAAATGAACTACAAAAGAAGATGGATTCAATGGAAGCTAAGTTGGATACTAAGATGGATGGTTTAAAAGGGGAGATCATGGAAGTATTGAAAAAAATTGTAACAGAGAAGACACCTGAAAGTGAAAATGCATCCCATGAAATTCATGATGAGGACACAAGGAAGGTGAATCAAGAATGGAGAAACTCCAAATTTGGTTTGAAGACGAACCACGTTCCTAATATTGATATGAGGAAGTTTGATGGAAAGGACACAATCACATGGATACTTCAAATGGGGAAATTATTTGATCTCCATAATGTGCCACATACACAAAAGGTACAAATTGCTTCTTTATATTTAGAACCTAATCAATTTGTATGGTATCGATGGATTTGTTCTCGCAAATCACTCTTCACTTGGACAATTTTCATGGAAGAAATGATAGC
>ML782008.1:57598-113084 GCA_009831015.1 Picea engelmannii | reverse complement strand
TATATATATATATATATATATATATATCTTAAAACGTGTCAGAGTACATAGGTGGGCGCGAATGCCTCAAGAATAATAATACAGTACACATCATGGGGCTTATGCCCTAAAAAATATACAAAAAGTGCCATCGGCACATAATTATTCCATCCTATCTAAGCTCGGGGCCTGTTGGCCCTATCGTAGTGAACAACGAAGTTATCCAAACGCCGAAAAAGTTGGACCCAAGTTCGTGGCACCCCAACTACATGAGATTGCATGGATGGCGAGAGATCCTTGATCTCGACCATGGGAACTACACGAGTGAGTGTAGTGAGGTTTCGATCTATCCATCTAAAAACTCTCTCAACCTCTCCGGCTGGAGGTCCCCCTGCGGGTCTTGCTGGTACTGCCTCCGGTTGAGGACGTCGCCTAGTCCTCGAGAAGTCTATCGGGTGCACTGGTCCAACATCTATACATAACAGATACATAGTTGCCAATACTCTGATACATATAAAAAATGATATATATAAAGAAACTAAAAATTAAATAAATTTAAAACACATGTACTTATCTCTCCTCGCTCCTCTGTAGCAGGTACGGGCATGTCTAGATATTTGGAAAAGTTGATTCCATCATAGGGGTAGTCCTTTATTGTTGGAATCTGTTGTGCCCACCAGTCAAAGAATTTGTCATCGAAGTCCTCTATGGTCCTTCATCCCCCCTGTCATGGAAGAAATGTTTCCCATCTACACACCATTGGGAAGGAGGCCACATTCCCCCATACTGTCTCTCTCGGACTTAGACTGGGTACCCTCTCGAAGAAGAACGAGCACAAAATGGTACCAAACCCAAAGTTCTTGTTACTACACTCACGACAATATGTAAGCTACCTCTTCATGCAAGTGAGCATGGTCATACTCTAGTAAAAAATACATGCATCTAGGCACTATATGGCACAATACATGTGCACCCGGGAATCCTGGTGGACGGTCGTGGATGTTACACATTATTTTGGTCACCCTGGTGATGTGTCTACAAGCATGTATTCAGCCTCTCAAAATGATCTTTCCCATGAGAAAATTAATTGGTTTCCTTCTCTACAAGGCTTGTTCTTAGAAGGACGTCACAGGCTAGTAGTATTATACAGTGCGGAAATGTTGATTTTCACAGGCTACTCTAAACCTAGCCCGTGGGGTTTCCGCAGGCTGCTATATAGATAGGGTGTGGCAACGTTCTAAAACTGAGAAAAAGGAAGAAGTTCACGAAAGTTCTAGAAGGAATCTTCTAGAATATGAGGTGGAATCCGTGTGGTTGAGATCCTACCTGCCTCTCTAATTTGGTGGGATCATCTTGATCTCTTTAACCATCTCTCTTTCTCCTATATAACGATGGATTTCTCATGGAAAAGGTTAAGCATTAAGTAAGAAAGAGCAAGTAAGGAATGATTGAGGTTGAATAGGCTGTGAATTGTGGGAGGTACTCTACATCATATGCTTGAAGGCTTCATCTCGACTTATCAAGTTATTGTGGATCATCTTCATGCAAGCTTGGAGAAAGTGTGTGTGTCAAGAGCAAAGGCCACTGAAAGGGAACTTAGCGGCATCAAGGTTTTCTGGTTGTATCTTCCACTTTATATTAATATAATAAAGTGGTATGTTTCTTTCCCATAAAATCATTCTCATTTTATTACATGATTCCTTGATCACATGTATAAGTCTTCATTGAATATTCTATTATTTCTTTCACTTTGGTTGGTTTGTGTTCCATTGCAGGATCAATAACACAAGAGCACCGGAGCGAAGCAGGGACAACAAAGACATAAGGAAGCGATATTCAAAGGTATCTTACTCATCCTTTCTTTGACCATAGATTCAATGATTAGAGCTTAGGGAAAGCGCCATGTCTTGTCTTGTTTTGTTCTAGATCTAAGTGGATGTAGGGAGATCAGTTTATGTCTGCATTTACCTATATATCCAATAACAAAATCGGCGACTCCATTGGAGATACAATCTATTTTTTATTTTTGTTGTCCATTTACCCTTAGTCTATCTTTTTTCATTATGTTTCAGTCTTTGAGTCTGTAAGGGATCAATCCAAACTCTCTGGCTCTGAAAGTTTCCTAAATTTCTTTACCCTCTTTCTAATTTTCTTGTGTTTACAAACGTTTCCGCACTGCACATTATATGTCACCTGCGAAAACTTTAGATTGTTGCATCCTATTTGTTTATGCCAGTGTGGAATTTTTGCACCCTACCCACTGCTATCCTGCGGAAACTGGTGATTTCCACACTGTAATCTACTGTTGGCCAGCAACGATGTCTGTAAAATTTTTGGATTGAGTCTTGATGGTATTTTGATGCCCAGATTTCCTTGATTACTTGGGGGAAACTTTTGAGGTCAATATTTGTTTGATTGTTGAAATTAAAACCTGCTTTTTGATTGGTTTTCAAAGTTTGCAAACCCTTCATTATCATTTTTTAAGTTTGTGCTTCTTGATTTTTATAAACAACGATATAATCTCTAATCGTAGATCTGGTTGCTTGATTGATTAAAACTCTTTCATTTGAGTGAAGTTTTGGATTATTTTACATTTTTTGGATTGCTTGTTGATTTGAAAGCTATTGCTTGTTTGCATTTGGTAAACACTTTCGTGTCATCTTTATTTTTATCTTCATTGAAAGTTTGATTTGGGTTTCTGATGAGTGTATCTATTTTCTTTGATTACATTTCCTTTCTTTAGTATACCTCAGATCTGGTTCCGGAAAGGAAAATTAAAAGTCATTCATTCTTTTTAAGTAGTCATTCATCAAAAATCTTTAGATTCAAAACCAAAAGAAAACGAATTGAGAAATTTCATTGCTTATGATTGTTTGGAATTGTAGTTCATTCAAGAAAAGAAATTATATTTCATAGTTTCAGTGCTTTCGGAAATATATCTTCTCCCTATTGTCGATAGAATTCATTGAACGAAAGATTGCATCATTCATATCTATTTTCATATTATTGGGTCAAGGTCTCTCACAACATTGGTTTCATCTCCATCTCCTGCTTGAGTATGCAACAACCTCTAAAAAACATTGCGTAATTTCAAATTTTAATGAATAACTTTTATTTTCTAGGGATCTTTTACATTGACTTAGTTAGTCTAGCACTTTGGGATAGGATGTGAGACACACTCTCCAAAGCACAAAAAAAACAATAGCATATTGTGATAGGGAGTGTTCAAATCCATTTGCAACATTTTGTCCTGGGAAGCCCTTCTCACACAAGGGTTAAACCTGAGGTCGCATTGAGATTGACAGAGTTACTCACCCTGCTTTGTTGGTCTTGGTGTAGATATTACGCGTATTATGGGGGTCACTTGAAGGTATACCCACAATGATGAGTGGAATCCTTTCAAGTTGATTTCGGGCTAGATACCCTACCTTTGCACGTGGATCAGACTGTCGATTGTTTCCTTAGGCATCATTATTGTTCTTGGTAGCCTTAGTTGCCTATCTTTTTAGGGTCTTACACGAGGTGACTGTGGAGGGGAAAGTCTTCACGGTACCTGGAATCAACGTTGGCCAGACTCAGTCGAGCTCCTTGGAGGGTATACCCACGATTATGTGTGGGAGCTTGCACCAGGGTGTAAGTCCGTTAAGTAGGTCGTCAATGTAACTTTTCCACCCACTCTATCCTAGCCCCTTCTTGTCTCGACTTCGCGACATTGGATTTCATCACCAACTAGTGACTTCGAAATAGGAAGGTTTATTTTCTTGGTTTGATTCCTAGATTTTATTAGCGAGTGTTGTTTGTTTTCGTAGTTGGCCATAGATTTTTTGCGTAAAATATTTGGCTCGACCAACATCGACCCTCCACGCCATTCGCATGGGGTCTAGGGACTTCCTACCAAAAATATGGAGGATTACCTCCCTCTACCCCCTCAGTCATCGGAGGGCTCTCCTCAATAGAAAGAGGTCCAGGATATTGTAACCTCACAAGAGAAAGGTTTCGCCTCTTTAGAAATTTTCCGAATTGTTTCTGATTCTCTAGACGCTTTCCACATTCCTCCTGGATACGAGAGACGTATTCTCCGGCTGAATTCATCCAGAGAACTTGTTGTTGACACTTTTGTAATATTGACCGGACCCCATTCAAGCCCTAGAGTCGGGGATCCTCTTTGGACTACTGACATATTTAGAAGCCTTCCTCACATGGTGCGGGACCTTTACATCTTAGGGGCAGGTGTTGATATGCATGTTGTATCACAAATACTCACATTGTCTGCTACTTACACGGTGCCACCAAACCACTTTTATGGTGCCACCAGCCATATCACCGTCATTCCAGACACACAGTCTGTTGGTCCTAACTCAACTTTTTCTCTCCAAATGGCCCATTCTACTATGTTCCCACACGTTACGACTATTCCTACCAGGAATGTGGTGGTTGGCCAAACTCCCATTGGTACACCACTCTTGTCTAGACCTATTGTGTCACTTCCTCCTGGGTATCGCACCTCGAATCCTTTCACGACTATCCCTACCCAGGACCATCCAGAGTATCTGGACTTTTTATTCCACCTGGGTACAATGTTGCTACCGGTTTTGTTCCTACACCTTCCCAGGTCCTCTCCGGAGGGTCTTATCCACCTTTTCCTGGTGTATCTGGCCCTAGTGGCTCCAATCCAATTAGAAGCACCCATTCTTCATTCACTTATGGTTACCAAATTCCTATTGGAGGGAAATCTAACATTGGGGGGTATCCTCCACTTGGAGGACAACCTCAGGTTGGACTCTATAACCCATTATATGGATAGAACACATCTGGATCACTAGCCCACCCTGGAATCTCCTTGCCCAAGGAAATCCACAATCATCAAGGGGAAACAACCTCAAGGAAACCCTTTTATACCCCCTCACTTAGGCCAGCCATATCCAGGTTCTTTGGGTTCCACTTGGGGTCCACTCGTTCAGTCTAGTGTCCCTTTTCAAGGGAACATCTCCAACCAACCCAACCCTATGGGCTACATGCCTCCACATCCTTAGTCAAATCTGTTAGGACACTCTACGTACATGCAGACTGCTTACGGTCCTAGTGGTATACCGACGAGACTTCCTCCCCAAATTCACCAGTACCCTCAAGTGAATAGACAACTTCCTTTTCTCACCACTTTGGATTTTCCCGATTTGTCTAGAATATTGAATGATCCTATCTTACATTCTCCCCATTGGCCCATCATACCAACCAAGTTACCATCCGACATTCCCAAATTTGATGGTAAACTGGGAGAAGACCCAGACAACCATGTCATGAATTTTCACCTTTGGTGCTTGTCCAACTCTTTGATGGATGACTCCATTCGGTTACGTCACTTTCAATGAACTCTCATGGGTTCAACTGCAAAGTGGTATATATAATTACCGCGAGGTTTCTTTAATGATTTCAACACCCTTGCCATGGATTTTCTCACACATTACCAATTGCCTATCTGCTACAAGACATGAACCAAGATTTTGAGTTCCTTCAAGTAATCTTTGGCCACTCATATTTTCGATCACATCCATGAGTGGAGACGAAGATGACGTTTGATCAAAATCGACCTTCCCGATCAATTATTGGTTGAATGGTTCACCAAATCATTCGTCAATGAATACTCCCATGATATTTTCATGGGTTGCATTGTCACTGAAGAGAAGGCGATTAGTCGTGCTCTGTACTTAGATATCGTTTATTCACAAATGGGCACTCTTTATGACTTCCTCCCTAATGCTCCTCTCCCTTCTACCACTACTACCTCAACAACCTCAACAACTTCTCATGTTGTTGATGGTGTGATTGGCACCTTCCATGCTGACACTAAATCCACGTCAACCACTCACACTAATCCTAAATCTCCTGCTTCTAATGTTCAAAGTGCTCCGACTCCTACTCCTTCCAACGAAAAAAATTCTGAGGTAAACTCTGTTCAATCCACCCCTGCCGGCAAAAATTCTGAGGTAAACTCTGTTCAATCCACCCCTGCCAGCAAAAATAAGTCTAAAAAAGGAAAGGGTAAGAATAAGGAGGACAAAAATAATAACCCAATCCGATAAATCCAAGACCCAGTCTGATGATGATAAGGATAAGCATAAACCTCAATATCCTTGCCTTATCTGCGGTGATGATCACTACACGAAAGACTATCCAAGACACGCTGAGGTCACTAAGTTCCTTCAAGGGACTGGAAAACCTCCTACACCTGCCATTTTTTCACAACCTTTCCCTTCTCAACAACAGGCTCAATTGGTCATTCATCACCAACCTTCTCCTTCCACCACTTCATATGTCCTTATGTGTACTCGTAATTCTACCAAGAACGACGTTGCCATCAACACTCGAGCCAAAGATTATCCTCCTTCCAAGGATAAAGTTGACAATTTACCACCTTTGTTGGTTCAACCACCTCCTTCAAATTCACCTCCCAACGGTCCTCTTCATCTCGAATGACCGTGTCCCGATACAGTTCTTCGCCCTCCTCTAAAGGGATTTTTTCGAAAGTATGATTTCAATCCTCATGCATGTGCTTCTCAAAACTACAGTATTGTAGAAGATCTTGCACAAGCACCCTCTGCAATGTTAGCTCTCGAAGTCCTTCAAAGTTTTCCTTCTCAACGGAAGGCACTGTTAAAGGCCATTGGTGGAATTGATCCCACATATACGAATTTAATAATATTTGACTTGGAAGATCACATTCCAAGGCTACCTCCTCAGTCAGCATTTCAGATTCAAGTTGTCGTCGAGAACAAGAACATATGTAGAACCATTATTAATGAGGGCGCCTCGACGTGCGCCATGTCTGTTGCTTGTAGGAAAGCCATTGACTCTCCCCCCCCCCACCGAATCACACCATACACTTAAGGATTTTAATGGTTCTCATTTTAATCCCTATGGTGTTCTTCCCTCATTGTCTATTACGTTGGAAGGCAAATCGATCAACGTAGAGGTCGAAGTCTTTGATGCACCTCTTGACTATAACCTCTTACTTGGTCGTAGTTGGATTGATTCCATGCATGTTGTCGTGTCAACCCTTTTTCATGTATTATGTTTCCCACATCAAGGAAAAGTTGTTACAGTTGACCAACTAGCCTTTTTCAACTCCGATTCATGTACTAGCAACATGCCATTTGTCTCGAAGACACCTCCTGGGTACAAGAATGTTGGTGTGGGTCTTCTAAAAGATTCCACTTTAATAGGTACCTTCCCAATACCACCACCCGATATTCCACCTCCTTTTTTCGCCTCAATCAACATGATTTCCACCTTTGTTCATGAAACCCCCGCATCTTATGACCCGTGGATAGTACCTAATCCTGGTGATTATCTTCTCTATGGTGAACAACTGCCTTTAAGTCCGGTTGAATCTACTTATCAAGCCATTCAATCGGCAACCCCTTCTACTCCCTCTCTTGGTGATTCATCTCCCGATCCATTTCACGTCATCTTTCCTACAGATGAGATGATCATGTTGGTTATGTCTATGGATGACACCCCATGGGACAATGGACATCATCGTTCCATCCTCTTCCTGGAGCAAGACACCATAGAGAGTTACCAACGGATTTTGACTCCTTCAACCGTTGTTGTCATTTCCTCTGTTCTCGAGTCAACACACGATGTGCTTTATGAAGGGAACCTGAGTAATATTTCACCCACCGTTCCTCTTGACATGTCCATTAAACCTGGAGTTGTCGAAAATGTTCACATTGGATCTGCATGTTCCGATGATGAATTCGTCACTTATAAAGATATTTTTCAAACATTTTGTGATGTTTTTGCTTGGAGTTACGAAGAGATGTCGGGTATTGAACCTGATATCGTTGTGCATGAAATTAATACCTACTTGAATGATAAACCCATTAAACAGAGACTTCGCCCAGTCCACCCTCATAAATCCTCCACTATCAAGCTCCAAGTCGAAAAAATTCTTAAAGTGGACTTTATCTATCCTATGGCTTTAACCGATTGGATATCCAATCTAGTTCTGGTCAATAAAAAACAAGGCACAATCCGTGTATGTGTCGATTATAGGGATATTAATAAATCTTTTCCTAATGAAAATTATCCAGTCTCCTTCGTTGACCAGATCGTCGACGATTGCGCTGGAGTGAAATGTTCTCTTTAATGGAAAATTTCTCTGGCTATAATCAGATTAATATTTTTCCCACGGATCAACACAAGACCGCTTTCATCTATCCTTGGGGTACCTTTGCCTACCAGAAACTGCCTTTCGATTTAAAGAACACTGGCGCGAATTTTCAACGTGCCATGTCTTATTCTTTTCACGATATCAAGCACATCGTACAACCCTATCTCGATGATATATCGGCCCATTCCATGCATCGCCAATATGACCTAGCCCATCTCCAAGCCATTTTCATTCGCTGCCGTTACTATCGTATACGTTTAAACCCACACAAATGTGTTTTTTGTTTGGAGTTTGGTCGACTTCTGGGTTTTATTGTGTTAGCTCACAGAATTAGGGTGGACCCTCTAAAGTTTGATGCTATTCTTAATCTACCTCCTCATTCTACACTTTTCCATATCCAAAGTTTGCAAGGGAAGGCAAACTTTTTGCGTCGATTCATCCCCAATTACACTAAGTTAACGTTAGCATTTACTAGACTATTGAAGAAGGGTTGTGAGTTTGTATGGGACGAAACTGCCAACAAAGCCTTCGAAGCTTTGAAATTTTCCCTAACCTGTACACCACTGCTTTTCCCACCCAATTATAGTCAAGACTATTTCTTCCACCTTACCACTATGGACTCTACCATTTCCATGGTTTTAGTCCTAGAAGATGATTCACACGACGAACATGTAATTTATTATTTGAGTCAAAGTCTCACGACTACTGAAGCCAAATACCTACATGTGGAAAAACTAGCCTTGGCAGCTGTTCAAGTTGTCCAACGTTTATGTCACTATATCCTATTACATGGAACCACTGTCATTTCCAATTGCAACCCTATATAGCATATCCTTACATGCCAATTTCTAGGAAAAAACTAATCCAAATGGATTGTGATTCTCTAGGAGTTTGACTTAGAGTTTGAACACGCTAAGTCTAAGAAATCATTGGTTTTCGCTGAACTGATATGTGACCTTCCCTCCACTGAGACATAAAAGGTGGAAGAGGATTCCTTGCCTGATGAATCCCTTTTTCTGATCAGTTCTGATGACGATTGGTACAGAGATATTATCATCTATCTCCATAATCAAACTTCTCGGACCAACCTTTCTAGAACATACCATCGTCGTATACGGTATTAAGCCTATCAATACATAATTCTCGGTGACACTCTTTATCGCCATGGTGTTGACTCTATTTTTCGATGTTGTCTCACCTATGATGAGGCTAAGAAATATTTGAATGACTTCCACTCTGGAGCATGTGGTGGTCATATGTCTGGGTATGCCACTACCCAAAAGATCCTACGAGTCGGGTACTTCTGGCCTTCTTTGTTTAAAGACTGTATTACCGTCGTCCAAAAGTGTAATGCTTGTCAAACGTACAATAATAAGATATGATCTCATCCCACTCCTTTACACCCTGTAGTTTTTGTTGGTCCTTTCACAAAATGGGGCATTGACTTCATGACATGTAACCCTCACTCAGCCAAGGGGCATGGATACATCATCGTAGTCATGGATTATTTCACTAAATGGGTCAAGGTTATGCCTACATTCGATAACACCAGAAAAACTGCAACACTTTTCATATTCAACCATATCATCACTCGATTTGGAATCCCACAAGCTATCGTTACCGATCACGGTAGCCATTTTTGAAACTTTATGATGTGTGAGATTATTGAAAATTTGGGTCTTCGACATGAAAAATCAACCCCCTACTATCCACAGGCCAATGCCCAGGTTGAAGGGATAAACAAAGTTATTATCACTATGCTTCGATAAATAATAGGAATTCACAAGACAAGTTGGCACACGATGTTGTTTTCAACATTATGGGCCTATCGAACATCCGTAAAGTCTGCCACGGGGTTTACACCTTTTCAATTAGTGTATGGTATCAAAGTTGTCGTGCCAATTGAATGTGAGATACCCTATTTGAAGCTAGTCGTTGAACTTCTCCCCAACACCTATGCCAAAGAGGAACGTCTATTATACCTAATGCAATTAGATGAAACCTGTCGTGATGCCACCCTGATTTTTGAAGCTCAAAAAAAGCATGTCAAATCCCAATATGACAAGCATGTCAAGCCACGTTTTTTTTCTGAAGGTGATCGAGTTCTCCTCGATGAACAATATCATGATTTACTAAGGGTCGGAATATTCAAGGCTATGTGGCGAGATCCTTATATTTTCAAATGGGTGTTGGAGAAAGGAGCTTATGAGTTAGTGGATTATGATGGAATTCCTTTGAGTGAGCCTAGGAACAAGCTTTACTTAAATAAGTACTATGCTTAGGCCATCTTTGCATGAGTGCTTGTATTTTTATTGTATCATACTATTGTGTGCTACTTTTGTGTGCTTTTGCATTATTTGGTTTCAACCCCCAGTTGCTTACCTTGCGTTGTTCTTGGTTTCCAGATGTCGGTGCCTTCACTACCCTACATTGGCTTCGTCGATGGCATTACTCGTAGTAATTAGAAATTAGCATCCATTGCTTGGGAAATATATGCGCCTACGAACGAGTTAATCAGTTTACACGGTGTCTGCCTCGGTCGTGCAACTAACAATATCGCGGAATATAGTACAGTCATTGAATTGTTGACCAACGCTATTTCACTTGGAATCTGTCACCTTGTTGTACGACTTGATTCGCAGTTAGTGGTACTACATTTAAGTAATGTCTATGCTATCTGAAGTCCTACTTTTTTACGGGTATATCTACGAATTCGCCTCTTGGAATGTTACTTTGATTACATTGAATATCAACATATTCCTAGATGTCTAAATACATTAACAGATGCATTAGCTAATTATGTGTTATACAGACGTTTGAGACACATGTAAATCCAACCACAATTCAAATTAAAGAAAGTAAGTCAGTAGAGGCCTCATGTATATATATAACAATAAAAGTGTTTTACAAAAAGGTCTTTTCGTCTGAAGACCAAAAATATCAAAATGAGAAGCACTTGGCTTCATATACAAAATAGCATCAAGGATGTTGCTCACGGTAGAACACTACATCATGTTCTACCCTATGAAGTAGTCGACTAAGTGAACCAGATACACCCACAGTATGGTGTTGATAATGCCTCAAAATCTCATCGATGGAGATGTATGGGATATATGTTGTCAATCCCTCTAGGTTCTGCTTGACTGCCTCATAGTCACCAGCATCCCATCCTAATACCATGACTACTTCACCTCATCTTTGAATAGGGGATGTACCAGGAGGCCGATGTGACCCTACATCTGCATTGTCAAAAAGTTTTGATTAGTCATTCGATTGAAAGCATAAAAAACATTTTATATTTCAAAATTCACAAACACATCATAAAAACAAAATGTATTTCTTACCTAGATCTCCCCACTGAAAGCCCTTAGGTAGAACCAAGTCGGGGTCACCTCTGAAATCCAACCCGACATATGCATAATCGTCCACCATCAGAAGTCGAGGCCTCAACCAGTCAAAAAATACATCATTATATTTCACGATGGGGCCAGCCACATGTTGGGCCATGAGGTTGCACCACCTCTTCATCCTTAGATCTCGTGGAGCCGGTATGCCCCACTCTACCTATAAACGTAAATGGGGGACCCTCTCTAGGAAGAAAGACACTAATATAGACCCATATCCAAATTGTTTCAGGTCCCCTCTCTTGCATTTTTTCAGTTGTGTCTTCATGCTACAAAGAACTTCGTCGCTCCAGTTAAAAACCCGAGGCTCCATGCACTCTACTGCATATTGAAAATATCTTTGGAGGGCCATGTGAGGAGATAAACTCCCTGCCATATGTGCAATGGTAAAAACAATAGTCCAGAGGGGTAAATCCCGAACGCCCCTGATGGAAACTTTTCCCTTGTGTCTCTCTGCCTCTGGATCACAGTATCGGCGAAGATGCTCACTCATTGGTAGATCACCACCTCTGCCTCCTGTCAAGGTCACATGAGATCTGTGACGAGATAATCCCATCAAGAAATAGATATACTCAATATCTAAGGACAGTACGTGGGCACCCACATGAAACACCTGCTAGTCCACATCCCACATGTGGACTAGATACTCTAGTAACCTTAGTTGGGCCCTCATGCCCTAGATTTTAAAGAATTTCAGTAATCCACATTGTCGGAGGGCATTTATAGTGCCCGGGTCATTCAAAGAAATGAAATCATCATCTTCTTGTTCCCTCTCCCTCCACTCCAACATTTTGATGATCAAAAACCTAGATTGGGACAATAAAAGGGAGTTAGCATCCTCATTTGTTGCTTTGAAAAGTTTTTATTGGCTAAACGCGTATGAAGAAAATTTGATTTTTGATCGCCGCAGGTGGAGTATTACATGCAATGCGGGATTTCCACAGGTGAACCACAGGCCACCTGCAAAAACCTATGGTTTCCGCAGGTCCCGATAGAGCTCATCTGCGGCGGCCCCAGTGTGAACCTACCAGCCTAAAACTCAACTCAAAAAATAATTTTACACCAATAAAAATGAAATTTAATCCATTGAAAAGTAAGAGGACAAGGAAATTACCGTTTTGGCAGAAGTCGTTCATTGAATGGTCGCTCGTATCTCCTACAATCGACAGTCGAAGTCTAAGGTAAAAATAGGGTTTCTAGGCAAGTTTTGGGCAAAATGCAAATGAAATAGTAAAAATAGATTTTACCTATATTTATTTCATTTTTTACTTTTTCTATTAATATTTCACATTATTTTATTCATTTTCTCCAAAACCTAAAGTTCTAATGGTCTCGTGAGTGTTTTGTTTTCTCGCAGATAGAAGAACTAAGATCCTGAACAATGAAATACAAATATTTTTCTTGATTTGCTTTTCTGTTTGTCACAAATACAAGTATTTTTTAAGGTTTTTTAGAAAAACCTCAAGCCTATTTTTTGTTCGTTCTCGTGATCGAAAATCGAAGAGAATGCAACCAAGTATACTTTTGTCATATTTTCGTACTCGTCAGGGTAACACTAAAAAAACGAATCTCATGGAGTATCCTTTAAGCTCTTTTCACGCTCCATAAAAACGAAAATATTTTTGAGTGGCCTTGTTCTTTTCACGCTCGTAAAAGTATTTGAAGAAAACATTTGATGGGCAATATTTTCTCACTTTTTCGGTCTCATCAAACTAATTTATGAAAAAGGAATTGAGAGAGTTCTCTTTAAGTGTTTTTCAGACTCTCTAAACATGAAAAACCCTCATTTTTCTATCTTTGGACTCGTTAAACAAACATCGAAAGACCCATTTGGGACCGAACCACTCCTTCTTAGGGTTCGTTAAAAATACTCCGAGGGACTCGTCCAAAGGATGAGATTACATCAACAAGCATCTGTTATCCTCCTCAAGCTTACCTAAAAATAAAGAGGTACTCGCCAGAAATTGTGGGGGGAAATTTGGGAAATAAATGTTTCTCAGTATTTGTGTTAGTGGCAGTAATAGTCTCTCTTGAACATGACACCCCCTTCGTCACTGAACCCGGGTTGGGAAATTCATTTGTCTCTCATCTGACCTTCTGCAAGTTCATATATTGGGTCGTCTTTGAGTCAATACTTCCAAGACGATTGTCGTGTCGTTCATATGTTCAAGAGAAGTCCAACCTTGCACAAGCCTTCTATCGAGTCGGGCATATGTAGTTATCAATTCTTACCATGTCGACCTTCCCTGTGTCAGTTTCAAATCATTTTCATACTTTGATCTACCCTAAATCTGTTACGTATTTCGCATCATTGATGGGGGATACATGAAGGCCCTTCTGTGACGAGTCTTTTCCTCTCGACTTCAACTCATCATCTGGGAATAAGACTTAGAAATCATTTAGTACCTTAGATCCTGCATGCCTCAATGGCAGGTTTCTTCGCTTTCGACAGTGGATTCACATCATTAGTCCCTGATCGAGAGATTATATCGAATGTTCTACTTCAGCTCATTTATTCACATTTGATGGATTGTACTAAGGTACCTTGGGAGTAATTGAAATCAATGATGATTTATGTCGCACTTGTTAACGGTTTTCATCAATGACTGGTAATCATGTGGTTTCTACCATGTTCGACTTCAGCACCTGTAATCTCATGGCTAGATTCATACTTATGAACGAAGGGATTGAAGACCCTAGATCTCATCATTTTGATCCAAGTTGCGATGGAATATTTATGATTTGTATTGACACATAGATCCACTTTGTATGTCTCGTGGCTATGTCCAAATTTGAGTTTTTTAGAGCATAGATCCATAGTGTATTCCTGATGGCTATGTAGAATATTGATGACATGGATCCATGGTGTATGATTCGTGGCCATGACTGACATTTATGGTTTAAATCACTTGTAGTATGAGCATGGAAATGCCTACCTCATCAATGGTATAATATTGCACAGATGCTTGGTTGTTTGCAGGTTCCCGATTGGTGAACTCCTTGTTTCTGACACACACACACACGTTCTACAAAGTATTTTGGTTGTCATAAATTCCAACCTCATACTTTGGGGGGCATTCTGTTACACATTATTTTGGTCACCCTAGTGATGTGTCTACAAGTATATATTCAGCCTCTCAAAAGGATCTTTCCCATGAGAAAAGTAACTAGTTTCCTGCTCTACAAGGCTTGTTTTTAGAATGATGTCGCAGGCTAGTAGTATTATATAGTGTGAAAATGTTGATTTTCGTCGGCTGCTCTAAACCTAGCCTGCGGGGTTTCTGCAGGCTATAATATAGACAGGGTGTGGAAATGTTCTAAAACTAAGAAAAAGGAAGAAGTTCACGAAAGCTATAGAAGGAATCTTCTAGAATATGAGGTGGCATCCGTGTGGTTGAGATCCTACCCGCCTCTCTGATTTGGTGAGATCATCTTGATATCCCTAACCATCTCTCTCTCTCCTATATAATGATGGATTTCTCATGGAAAAGGTTAAGCATTAAGTCAGCAAGAGAAAGTAAGGAATGATTAAGGTTGAATAGGATGTGAATTGTGTGAGGTACTCTACATCAGATGCTTGAAGGCTTCATCTCATCTTATCAAGTTATTGTGGATCATCTTCATGCAAGCTTGGAGCAAGTGTGTGTGTCAAGAGCAAGGGCCACCGAAAGGGAACTTAGCGACATCAAGGTTGTTTGGTTGTATCTTCCACTTTCTCTTAATATAATACAGTGGCATGTTTCTTTCCCATAAAATCATTATCATTTTATTACATGATTCCTTGATCACATGTATAAGTCTTCATTGAATATACTATTATTGCTTTCACTTTGGTTGGTTTGTATTCCATTGCAGGATCAATAGCACAAGAGCACCAGAGCGAAGCAGGGACAACAAATACATAAGGAAGAGATATTCAAAGGTATGTTACTTATCCTTTCTTTGACCATAGATTCAATGATTAGAGCTTAGGGAAATCGCCATGTCTTGTCTTGTTTTGTTCTAGATCTAGGTGGATCTAGGGAGATTAGTGATCCGCCCAATGAGCAGTAGGATCACCTTCAGTGACAAGTTGGTGATCTTGTTGATGGGAACTTGAGAACCTACTTTATTAGTGCCAACCTCGAAGTGCATCCCGATGTAGTCGGCAATGTTGAAGGGCCCAGGGGGAAATGTGCGCAGATTGACTAGTTCCCCTCTCCTCGAGAGGCCAGTCAAGAAGTGTATATCCTTAGTCATTGGAGTCAATGACTACCCCTCAATCATAAACTCCTCTGCATTTGGGTGTCAGTAATCCACCAGGGCGTTAAGTAGCTTGGGTTGTGCCCTCATAAACAAACATTAGTAGAACTTCCATAGCCCACATTATTTCAATGCAAAAATGGAAGCATGGTCCTCATTGACCAAGATATCAGTTTCATTGTGTTCTCTCTCCCTCCAGTGGACATACACCATGTTCCATGACAATTCAAAGGGGATTTATCTCTTGGATATTTATTTTTCCCATACTTTTGAGGGTGTACGTGGGTTGTTTTGGTCACAATCGCGTATGTATGCGGGAAAACTATTTTCTGCTAGCGGACATACGCGAGTTGTCCTTGGAAAACTCATGTACATGTAGGGTCGCCCTTTTTTAGGAGGGCGCGCCCCCCAAAAAACAAAAAACAATGCACAAATAAAGAATGGGAATGCAAGAGGGATGATTTTATACTTACTTGGTCCGAGCGGAAGTTCATTTCGTCCTCTGAAGCTCCCTGAATCAACTCTTTTAGAAAAGGGGTATTTTTTACCTTTTGGTTAATTTTCAAATGTCTATGGTGAAAATGAGTTGTCAGGTTCTATTTATAGACTTTTTTGGCCTTTTTTGCCACTTTTTTGAACCCTTTTGTCGTTTTTTCTGGCTTAGAAATCATTTAATTTGGTTCTTGAGTTTCTTATTAGATGTTACGATGCACTTTACCTTTTGGTTTGGTAAATTTTGGGAGATGGGTCACTTTTAAAGGTCCTTTGGTAAAAGTCGTTTTTTTGAACATTTTCCATAAAATTTAGGATTCCACCTCCACTTTCTGCATCTTGTTGTCTTTTCCTCTTTTCCATAGGGTTGACCCCACCAAAGTGTGACGTGAAACCTTATTTGTTGTTTTAGAAGTGTCTTGTTTAGGTGGTAGATCCTACCTTTACATGGATGCCCTAGATAGATCCTTGTTGCATTTTGGCATCCATGCTGTCTCTAATGACTTTAGGCTTAGGAGTCCTTGCTAGTCCTATCAGGATTACGAGATTGAGCCTCATTCGTCTGATGCACCATCACTCTTGGCCTCACCCTCGGGACTCCAAAAATGAGCATGCTTTGTTTTCTTTCAAGCTCACTTTGAAATTCGATGAGACTACGTTTGTGCTTTTCAATCTTGTCTGGATTAATTGAAAAGTAACTTCTAGAGTCTTCTTTAAGCCCTTTTCAAACTCTCTAAACATGAAAATATTGTCAAGAGATCTTGTTTCCCTTCACGCTCGCCAAACTAAAACTTGAAGACACGTATGTTCGATGATAGCTTACCCCTTTTTCGGTCCGAATGGTCAATTGTACGAACAAAGGTATACTCTAGGAACTTCGTTTTGCTAGAAGAGTATTCTCAGGTATAAGTTTAACCCTTTTTCGGGCTTGAGGGACTAAATTTATGAAAAAGGAACATTATCCTTGGTTTTGGTTTATCACCTTTTTCCGGCCTTGGAGATTATTTACGAAAAAGGAACCCCCATGGAGTCCATATTTAAGCTCTTTCCAGACTCCCTAAAATTGAAAAGATGGTCGAGTGACCTTGTTCCTTCACACTCGTTAAATTGGGCCAAAAGAATATCTACTGGCATGAGTTTACCCCTTTTTTCTGGCCTGTGGATTATGGAGGAAAAAGGTACACCTCAAGAGATTCGTCTCGTCGAGAGAGTTATCCTCGGTAACTTTTTTACTTTTTCGAGCTAAGGAAACTAAAATCAGAAAAAGGTTGTGATTCCATAGTTAGGCTCTTTTCAGACTCCTTAAAATTGAAAAGATTGTCGAGTGATCTTGTCTTTTTCACACTCGTTAAAATGGTTTTGAATAGACGTTTTTTCTGTGCTAGTTTACCCCTTTTTCAAACCGACTAGACTGTTTTTTGAAAAAGGTACCCCTTGAAGTCTTCTTTTACATTTTTTCAGACTCTCTAAACGTGAAAAAACTACTGAGCTTACCTTCTCTAGGTTCGTTAAAATTACATTGAAGGGGGTTTCATTGTGTCTTGCTAATCGCATTTGCATCTCTGCATCTTTGGCCTAATGCTGGCTCCATGTTGCTCTACACTAAACCTTTGAAGCATGCTTTATATGGAAGCCTTGTAGCACTTTGCCTCTGCGACCTGACACCTTGACCCATGGAGGAATTTTCCCCGAGTGTCCTTTTCCTGCACATGTCTCCTTGCTATGAGCATTAGTGTGTTCCTTGCGCCTGGAAATAGTATGCTTTCTTACGACACTCATTCCTCCTTTGTAACATAGCATTATTTTATTCTTTTTCAAGCTCTTTAAAAAATTTAAAAAGACAAAAAAATAAATAAAACCCAAAAAGAGGGGACGTGAAATATATATTCTTTTTTGGCAGCACAATGAGTCACCCTTGGACAAATAACATCCTTTTGTTTGTTCGTCAAGCTTTGGGATCTAATATGACCATAGGAATAGAGTTGTGTCCTCCTCTGTTTGGTTACTCTTCCAAACACATGGAGATTTTGTGTTGCCTCCTGCATCGTGAAATTATGTCAGTGTCATGCTGCCTGAGTCTGATCATCTTTCATGTTATTTTCCAAGGGATGTTTCACCCAACTTGAGTCATCCTTTCTGCAGTTTGTCTCTTGACCTTATGCCCGACCATCCCAAAATTCCAATCAAGTCCTTGTTCAAAATTAATGAATTTCTCTCCCTGATCATCGAGATCCTCTTGTCTTTTCCCGAGGAGCCACCAAAGACCTCTGGGTAGTGAATTCATACACTCACATTGTACTCCTACCCAAGTTTTGAATATCTTGAAGTTGTTGCTCGATCTATGAATACCTCATCTCCATCCATTAGGCGTTGTTGACTTCTTGAAGATGGATACTATACTTGTATATCTTTCATTTTGATATGTAGATTTGATGTGTATTGCTCACGGCTACACTTTATATAGTTATATGACATGGATCTGCGGTGTATTTGATTGCTATCCATGATTTATTTCATCTCGAGTATGGGTATGCCCGCCTCAGAGAGACAATTGTTATTTTTGCAGATGGCACCTCCCAAACTCTGGTACCGGGCTCACACATTTAGTACATTGGTCAATATTTTGTAATGTATTTCAGCCATCAGATGCTCTTCTGACCTCACACATTAGGGGGAATCTATTATAACCCTAAATATTTCTACATATGCATACTTGGCCTTTGGCCCTCTTACTTTATTTTTTTGCCAAGCCATCACTGAGTTGCTCTTATAAAAAACCCATTTTTTTGAAGATGTACGCGCCCTACACCACTACTTCCCACGTACATACGCTTGCTGCACCACTACAACTCGCATACGTATCCATGTTTCACCACTATAGCCCGTGTATACTTGAAAAAGTTGCAAAAAATAAAAAAGTTACAATGAATTCGTTGAGATTACGGGCTATTGGGTAGTTTCCCAACTAATCCACCGCCTATAGCCCGTCACCCAACCGAATAACCATCCTTTTGTCATATAAAATGAGGTGTTGGGGTCTCATTCCACATCTATACATAAGAACAGTGAAACTTTGCTCGTTTTACATCCCCTCCTTGCCCCAAGTAATTGCAGCCCTTTTGTGAGAATTGCCTCAGAATTCCCCAATTTTCCTTTCTTCCTCCATCAAAAACCCATTTTACTTCCCAAGAAGAAGGTTTAGAGGAGAAGCCATATGGAGGTGCACTTGGAGCTTGGTGAAGAGGAGTCTGGACCAGGTTCATGGAGCAGTAGCCGGCTTTGGTTGTAAGTGATCATTGTATTATCAATAAAATAAGTACTTTTCCTATCTCAAATCATGGTGTGTTGAATGTTTCTAATGGTTTATGTTTTAATATTCTAACGTATAACCTTGATTTGTATATGAATTGCATGCTTGTAGCATTATGTTTATCTGTCTTTGAATGCAGACCAGCCTTGGGAGGAGGCGTGCAATCAGTGAAGCTTTCAAGCGTGAGAGGATCATCACCAGACGCAGAGTAGAGGTATAGTTACCCGATCCTTCTCATTTTTATTTTCTTGTATGAGTCTGGGGTATGTTTGGGGTAGTTAGAGAAGTAGGATACTTTTAAACGGTTGTTGATCTGCCTACATTGTAAACCCTGGTGTAGCCATAGGGGGGGGGGGGTTTCCTGCTAGCAATAACATTTTGCAAAACTATCAATTAGCCCTCAAGAAATATGTTCTTGGGCCTAATGTTATATTTTATGTTGTGTTATGACAAATAAATAAATAAATGTTTATAACAAAAATTTATAACAATTTTATGAATAGTCATAAAACAAAAAATATGAAATAAAGATTACACATATAGTCCAAAATGAGATCCCAAAACCATCAAATGATTTTAATAGTTCATTTATGAAAAACAAACAAAGACATTATTTCATACCCTAGAATGGGTAAGGACCAAAATAAGACTTAGAAGTCAGAGGTGGAATGTTACATTACACAGAGATGACTGTTATCTTCTAAGTAAAACGAAGACTGATAAAAAACTAAATCAACAAGCCACATTATGCCACTATCTTGACTCTACAAAAAATTCCTAATTAGTACTGCAAATAGATTCACAAATCCAATAAGAATTCATAGACTATTAGAAACAGATGATCAACCTTTTGAAGCATGTCAATACTCAATGCTTCTTGGTCAATCAATCAATGTTTTTTGGTCCTTCTTATTTCAAAATTCAGTAACACCCTGTTATCAACAAGAAGTTATTAGCTTTTAAGTGATTCAAAAATGAATGAAGTAGTAATTTCATCTCACTATAGAGCAAGAGAAAACCTTATAAAAGTGTGTGCTTCTATCTCTCCTCCCCTTTGCTTGTCCCTCATGTTCTTCTTTTATTCTCCAAAATTAGTTTTGAATAGTTCTAACTACTTTTAATTAGATAGGGACAACTCATAATTAAATATTAATAAAAAATGATAAGGATATAATAAATATTAACTAACAGGTGGGGACCCCCTAATTAACTTTATTGTTTAATTTTCAAAATATCCCCTTGTTCCTCCATTAATAAATATGCGTCAATGTCATCAAAAAATCATTATATACACATATCCCTATAAGCTTATATATCAAATATTCTAAAACATACTTGTGACTCCCAAATACCAAGTATATATTCATGTGCATGCCCAAAATAAGTAAATCAACAAGTTTTCCAAAAATATATTCCTGTCCAAAAATAAGTAAAATATGTCCCAACAGTGAAGCCAAAATAAATAACATGATAAAATAAAAAATTATATTTTTTATGTGAGGCGGTCTATCTATGTCCACTTTCCTTAGACTCTGTCAACTTGGGCATCTGTGAATCTTCCTTGATGTGCATTTTACCTTTTTTCGTTGATGCCTCTGGGTGCATATCTCCAAAGGAGATGTGTTTGTCTTCTTGTCTAGGGTGTTGGGAATGTGATGTGATTGAGTGTGAGGATGCTTAATACTGGTCATACTTAGTAGAATTGAGCAATTTTTTCCCTTTAGAAGGTTCATGTTCCTGGGAAAAGGACTTAAGTATTTTTAGTGGCTAAGTTGAATGAGCATGAGATGTCATTGATTCAATGTGCTAGGAAGGTCGCTTAGGTGGGGAAGGAGGTACTGGAAAAGACATTGTGGGCCATCCATTAACATGAATTTGGGAAGGATTTAAAATATCATTCCAACTCTCATTGAATGGGACCTCGGGTGGTAAGGACACATGTGGTTGTACTAGTATGCCATAGATGCTAGGATGTGGGCGCAAAGTTGGTCTTTCAAGTGGAGGAGGGGGTTGGAAAGATATTTGTCTAAGTAAGTTCAGGAAACCTGTCTGTAAGAGTTGATTAAAATCTTCAGAATCAACATCAAAGTGAATGGAAAACCGAAGTATCTTGTTTCTTCCTTACCAAAAATCATTTGTCCTTCTTCATCTTCCTCTATTTCCTCCACCGTGGCTGCCTCTACTAAAAAGATCATTTATTAAAAATAAGGCTAGGTTAGAGTATGTATATAGTATCAAGTGAAACATCAAATACAATTTTCACTATTACATTTAAAAAAAAAAGATCTGACTTGATCAACAAGAAAGTATACATACAACCAGGGATAAAAGGAGGAGAAACTCAAAACGAAATTTCATCTCTACTTTGAAATAAGTCCATATTTCTCCACCTCATATAACTGATGTTTATATAAGAACATGGGAATTACAATGCAATTGGGTAAAATGAGAGGCTTTATAATGTATGGAAAGTGAACATAAATGGTAAGGAAAGAGTGTTACATGTTCAAAATAACAATACACCGACCATCAACTATCAACCAATACCAATGTTTGTTAAAATCATCTCATACAAGTCATGTCAAGCATCATCTATATCAACTGCTAGCATATTCATTGCCCACATCCAAACACAATATTTGAATATGCTTATGTATCAAGGGGAGAAGAACATGAAATAAATAATGAAATATGATTTTTGGAATTAAGGGATAACATACGTAAAGTTAAAAAATGAAGGGATTAGTCCTGAAACAACATATATTCATATGTTTCTAGAGTTTATGTCATTTATCCAAAAATGGATTTCATTTACATTACGAAAGAAAACCATCTTGATAATAAACCCTTTTCAAATCTGCGAGAGTTAATCATATATCCTTGTTGTTTTTTCCTAACCGATAACAACTTTTCTCTTAAAATAAAATCATTTTATATTTCATACAACAAGGAGGAAATAAGAATGAAATTTAAATGATACATGTTCCAAGGAATTAAAGGACTGGCAAATGAAAAGAGAAGGTATGAGGGATTCAATCTTGTATGTATAAACAAAAACATTTTTTAATTCTCATAAAACCCAGCCAAATTCAAATAAGTATGCCTCTGAAACCAATGACTAGTTATCCAAATAAACTATGCATTTACCACATAGCTTAATATCTACACTGAATTTATGTATCATAACCTTTAATTATCATCAAATAACATATAACAAAGGTTATATGAATTGAATATGTTAATAAAATTGATTCCAATGTTTCGAAGCCCAAAATTGCATGGAATAACCATCTTGGTCACTTCTATCTTAAGGTTACATTGTTTCCAACAAGCCATAAAATATAACAAACATGCTAGAATCCTTTTTTTTTTATGTTTCTTCAATCAAATTAGGTGAAAGATCCTTAAAATATTCATGTATATAGCAACTGTATATATCAAAATCAATGAGGGTTCAAAACCGGGTAACATTACCTTTTTACTTGTTCAAAAAAATATATCAACCTTGTCCAGATGCTTAACCATTTCGCTGTGTAATCTATGCAGAGGTATCGGACCAGATAGTCATGGAAAACCCTCATAAGTTTGAGTTTAAAAAAAGACATATTCATGTCATGCACAAGACCCAAAATCCATGGTTTATTATGGATGAATACAACCAATTAATTCTTCAATATTAGAGTTATGGTGTTGGTAGTAGGGTTTTTTTTAAATAGAAAAATCCAATGATAGGATAATGCACATGAGAAATATTTGTAACATGGTTTTAAGCAAAGGGTAATTTTGAAAGACATGGGTTCAAAACCGAGTAGTGGTAAATGAATATACATGTAGAAGAAAACCCACAAATATTTTCCACTTTTTTCTCAATGTTTCAAGTATTAACGAGTGGAAAAGGAGGCTGCTACAAAGCTTGTATTGTTTTTTGAAAGAACAAGAATGAAGCTGCACCAAATAAAAAAAATGAGCTATTTACAATGAATTCACACTGTTAGGACCGAGGGGTAATTGTTTTCAGGATGGGGTTTTATGATAGAGAAATAAAATGAGGAACATTTTCTTGGGAATGAAAAAATGAGTTCAAGAAGACAAGCATACTCATTTACCAGCCAAGCAGAGCTATTCCAAAAACTAAAACTGCAAAAAAAACATGCATTTGATGGGTACGAGCTAGAATAGCCATACCTTGGGACTTTAAATATCTCCGAAAAAATAGTCTCCCGATTATCAAAACTACCACAGTCAAGCTCCAGAACTAGAGTGTTACTCAACCAACATGAAATCAAAATGAAATGCCAAGACCCCATCACAAGGTGGTATACCTCAACGAGTAAATGCATGTGTCTCATGCATTGAATGCATGGGGCATCATGTTCTTAAACAATTATAAAAAAAATAATGTTTTAATCCATCTCATACTTCCACTATCCTCCATAACAAATCATACATCAATAATGTGCCAAGTATGTGAGCAATCCCGTGCCACATAACCACATCAACCAACCACATAAAATGCCAACTCAAATGATGGCCCAAATTTCACATCAAAACTTATATCCAATTTTTCATTTAAAAACACATTGAAAGCGCATCAATAGCACAACCAACACATATTTTAAACCATCAAGTGTCAAAATATAATTGTGAGGTGGTTGACAACATCAACATTGAGTCCATATGTTATACCATATACAATATGCATTGAAAACTTAGAATATCGACCCTTTAATTGCAACATGTCACCTTTATCATATAGAATGAACACTTCCATATATATATATATATATGATTATAACATGAATGTAATGACATGAGCAATGAATTTAACAAAAACTTTTATATATGGTAAACCATATCAAAAAATAAATGTGTCTTCTCTTTTAGACCATATCAAGTTTTTAAAACTCAACCTTTGTGATCAATGCTTGTTGAGAAACAAGAGTTATAAGTAAAAGAAAACATTCTAATGCCTCATAATCTTTATACATAAGTATCAATAGCATTTTCTGAGTGGAATGTGTGTAAGATAGAAGATCTTTTGAGTTTTATGAGCATAAGCTTTTTCCTTCTCGTGCAACCAAATCGACAGTAAAACTCATAATCAAATGAAGAATGAAACATTATCACTGCAAAATGTAAATGAGACCACTTAAGCAGAGTTGCCATGTTCAATCCTAGGGATAGTTGAACTTAAGAATCCTTTCTTTCTCCCTTGGGAGCCCCACCTACAGTTAAATATTTAATATATCATAGATAATAAAAAATTTAAATTATTCCTTGTAACTATTTGCAGGTTGGTAGCTAGTTTATGAGTCAACATCTGGTGACTTCACATTGTAGGAAATTTTTAATTGGCTAGAAATGAAGAATCTTTGGTTCTACTAGTATCACATTTTCTAGAAATTGTCAAGCATTTCTCTAATACACTCTTGTGAAAGAAAATTGTATGGAGGGAAGAATGAGAAAGAAGAAAATGGGAACAAATTTGCACATCATGTTTCAACAAGAAATCTGTAGGCATAGGCAACTACTGCATAAGTAGTGTTAAGGACCAAAAAGAAAGAAGATCGTCTGTATTTTTCTATTCTTTTCAATTTCATAACATATCATCAAAGTTTTGCAGCTGGAATGACAAAATAAGTGGCTTAAGTGATCAAATTTGACTCAAACATAATGTCAAAGGAAGCAAAAATCCAGAACTAATAAAAGTAAAAAAGAAAAGAAGTTGTATAGACAAGAAAAGAAATAAACATAACCAAAAGAAAAAATATACAAAAAGAATTATAAATCTGATCAATCAAATCATTATGGTTCAACATAATGCTTCAAATGTGAACCATTTGTTGTATATGAAAACATTCACTCTTTCGTGTCTTTTAATAAGTATGAATTGTTACCTATGAGAGAGGTGATTTTGTATGGACCCAACCAAAGCTTCTAAAATTTGGAATATTTCCCTTTATCATCGTGTGCAGAATCCCAAAGCAACACTTTGTCATCAACCCTAAATATAGATGTTTGAACTTTTTTATCAAAATATTTCTTAACGGGTCAATTCCCACTAGCTCAATCGATTAAGGTGTGGGTTTCATTTTCTAGGCAACCTGAGTTCAATACCCTTATGGTGTGTTTACTCGGGAGGAGACACCGAAAAATACAACCATGTTAAGGGTTGGTGCGGCCTAGGCTAGGTGCGATCCCCGAGTGATTTTGACAGCTTAGATGACCTTTGGTTGTGGTTTCTTAGACAATGGTTAACAATGTTGGCCCCATAGGTTATACGCACATTTCTAACAAACAAACAAACAAAAATATTTCTTAATAGTTTGTTTCCTTTTCTCAGATTTTCTAAAGCATGGTTTCTTTTTCTTCCAAGGTAAGTAAAGCATTTATTCTTTGAGAAATATCTATTGTGTTCAATTCTTCGTCCTGTAATGATAATCGAAGAGAGGCAAGTTCAAGTTCTACAAGCATAATAGCTTCTTGGCCATATAAGAGCTAGAATGGAGTATGGCTAGTGCTAGATTTGGTAGTGGTTCGATCTACCCAACATGCATAGTTGAGTTGTGTGTGCAACTGATGGGGTTTATCATCTATGATATTCCTTAAAATTTGGACCAAGTTTTTATTAATGGACTTAACTTTCCCATTTCCTTGTGGATAATAGGTATAACAAGTAAAATGTTTCACACCAAATTCACTAACAAATTGAGTGAACTTTGTAGAAATGAAATTTAGTCCATTATATGAAATACTTTCAAGAGGAAGACCAAAACGAGAAAAGATATTTGATTCCAGGAAATAAATGACCTACTCATCTTGTGCACATTTGAGTGGTACCACTTCAATGCACTTAGTAAGGTAATTTGTTTTTGTAGGTACAAAAATATGTCTGGAGGAATATGGAGGATTGATAGGACCAATGAAATCTAAACCCCATTTATAAAATGGAAAATCAGGAAGAACATGTTGCAAATTCATGGAAAAAAAATGTTCTTTACCAACAATTTTTTGACACTTATCACAAGCCCTTGTAAATTTAAAAGAATCTCTAAAAATGAAATGCCAATAATACCATGTTCTCAAGATTTCAGAGGCAATGGCCTTTGCTGCAAATTGACCACCGTTATGAATGTTTGAATATGTTGATCCATGGATTTCTCTTAAGAGTTTATGAGATGTTGCATCATCTATACATCATAACAACAACCCATCAATAGATATTTGAAATAAATAATTTCCCAAGATCAGATATTTAGAGGATTCAAGGCATAGCCTCTTGCGTTGATGAGATTCTAGGTAATTAGGACACTTCTGAAATTTCAAATAATAAACAAGGTCCTTATACCAAGGGTGTTCACCAAGATCAAGATTTTGTTTTTCAATAAAAAATAGTGTTGATAAGTCATTTTCATCGTTTTCAGAAGAATCACTTGGTTCAGGATGTTGATCCAAGTGAAGTGCTAAGTCACATCCCTTAATTATTTTTTATGTTGTGATCGTTAAATCGTGTTCTTGAATTTTCACAAGCCAATGTGCAATTTTTCTTAAAATATGAGATTTTGAAAGAAAAAACTTGACAGTGGGTAAAGGGACGTATACCAGTGTGTGTTTGACAAGGATAAAGTGGCGAAATTTTTCTATAGCCTTAACAAGAGAAAAAGTACATTTTTCAATGAGAGAATATTTGATTTCATCATCATATATGCTTTGGCTCATGTAATATATAAGATGTTCCTTATACTGATCATGTTTTTGTAGAAGAACAACATAAATTGCTTCTTATGTTGAGTTTGTATAGATAATAAAGTATTTTTCAAAATATGGTTTTGCCAAGACTAGTGCGGAAATGATTTCCTTTTTAATTCCTATAAAATCTTTTTCGACATCTTTCGTCCATGAAAAAATTTGATTCTATTTAAGAATCTTATGAATAGGCTAAACCATTATAACAAAATTAGGAACAAATATTCTAACAAAGTTAATTATGCCCATAAAAAATGAATTTCCTTTTTAGATGTAGGGGATGAAAGATTTAAAATGGCGGTAACCCTCTATGGATCAATGTTGATCCCTGAATTTGAAACAATGTGACTAATAATTTTACCTTGAGTGACGTCGAAAATGGATTTTATAATATTTAGGGACATGCCAAATTTTCTGCATCGCAAAAAGACCTTTTTGAGATGATCAAAATGATCTGATCAGTTTCTAGAATATACAGTCAAGTCATCAAGATAAATCTGAATTATCTTGTCGATAAGATTGTCGAAATCTATTTGCATAACTATATAAAAAGTGGCACCTGCATTAGATAATCCAAAAGGAATCCTCTCATAGGAAAAGGTTCCCCATTGAGTTGTGAACATGGTTTTATATTTTTTTGTCCTTTTAACCCTGATTTGATTATAACCAGAAAAATCGTCAAGTAAGGACATCATTTGTGATCCCACAACTTGTTGCAAAATCATTTTCATATTGGGAAGAGTAAAGTTATCTTTAATACTATCTCGGTTAAGTGCACATAAATCCACACATAAACAAATGTCCCCATTCTTTTTCCGTACAGGAACCATATTAGACACCCACTCAGAGTATTTAACCAGAAAGGTTATATGGGGATTTATTAACTTTTCCACTTCTTTTCTAATGGTAGCTTCAAGAGCGGGATTAATGGGTCTTTTTTTCTTCTTGACATGTTTTTCTCCTTCCTTAATTGGAATAGCATGCTGGATGACTCTAGGATCAAAACCACAAAGATCCTCATAAGACCAGGCAAAAACATCTTTCAAATTCATAGAACAAGTCCATGGATTTCTTCTTTTCAATATTAGAACATTGGGATCCTATTTTTAAAACTTTTGGATGCTCCTCAATTCCAATTTTCACTGGAATGATATCTCCTATTTTCCATTTTGTCTCGTCTTCTTTGTGGTATTTATTCTTTCTAACATCATTAGTAAAAAATGAGCTTTCAAGAGGAGTCGAGACTTTATGCATTTTATTATCTTTAAGAAAAACTATTTCCTTTGGCTTATATGTCTCATTTTGAATAAAATAACACACACTTTCATCGTCATGGAAAAATTTCCATTATTCCTCATTATTAGGAATATGAGGTCGATACAAGGATGAAAATGTGAAATAAGGTCTTTGAGGAAATAGTTTCCTTGTAGGAGAAGCTGCAAAAACATATTTTCTATCAACGATTGAATTCAATTTCCTTTTGATGTGAGTGATGTTAAAGGACAACATATTTTGAATTAAATTCCAAGAAACTTGGGTGTATCTTTTCAACAACTTGTTAATAGGATTATATATTTTCTTAACCATATTGACAACATGTTTTGAGTCTCCAAAAATAGTGAGATGACCACAACCTAGGTTGTAAGCATTTTCAATTCCTAACAGTAAGGCCTTGAATTCAGTAACACTGTTTGTACATGAAACCTCCATTCTATAAGAAAAATTATGAATTTTTCCTATATGAGAGTTTAATATAATGCCTTCTCCATTACCTTCGTTTGAACATGCACCATCAAAGTGCATATTCCACATACCATCATCATAATCATCAGGTTGTTCAAGAGGAACATCATCTTCATCACCAAAAGTTGAATACACACCCATATCTTCCTCAATATAATTTACGTTGGGTTGAGGAACCTTCTCAATATATGAAAAAATATGCCCTTCCCTTAAAACAATGATATTCTTCCCATTTTTTGGAATAGACAAATATGACCCATATAATGATAAATAACCACCATTTAGAACCTGCCAATATCTACCCAAAATAATTGAGTAATTACTTACATGCATGTCAATTACTTGAATATTGAGAGTGGTTATATATTTGGGATGGGCATAGAGAACTAGAGTTACATCCTTAATTTCATTGATTGTTGTTTGATGTTGATTATTATATGAAAACATACTCCTCACGTTTTCATTTGTACAAGAGATTCCTAGTTCTTCCATAATAATCTTGGACATAAAACTAGGGCCAGATCCAGTTTATATTAAGAAATAGTGAACTATCCTATCCACTATTTTTACAGAAATATAAAAAGGAGGATTTTTTACAGGATTCCTAAAATTATTTACACCTATTCTATTTACATGTGATTCATCCCCATCAATTTTTTTAGATATACTAGCTATTGGATAAGTTTTACCTTCCATATAATTCTTCAGATGATGATGTTGTTCTGGGATGATGACCATATCCAAGAGAGATGCATCTAATTTTATGTTAGCTAGTTGATTAAGAATATTATACTTGGATGGAGGAAAATAGACTGATGTCTCTGGACTTTGAGTTGTTGTGACAACTTGATGATTTGTGTTTTGGGAAGAGGAACTGGGAGCAAAGGTAGTTTTGGGGATGATACCCTTCCCTTTATTCATGTATAATTTATTTCTTATGCTTACTAACATCACATCTTCCTCAGGAGCCCAATCTAAGGAAAAAATGTTCATTTTAGTCTTTTTTTCCTAAGATTCACTCTTGTGCCCTTTTCTTAACCTCACAAGTACTTTTTTCATGATTATCGTCACATAAATTACACCAAGCTCTAGAGAGAATAAACTTTGGTTGATTATGAAATAAAGAATTGGTTGGCGGATTTCTCAAAACAACTTGAGAAGAAGACTCAACAGGAGATGAAGTTGAGGTGACACCCTTCCTCTCATAAGCAATCATTTGATTTCTCACATCTTGAACAAGATGCAAAACTATGGACATATTATTCTGCTTTATAGAATCTTCCTTCGTAAGACCTGTTCTTTCCAATTGTTCTTTGTACTCTAAACAAGTTTGAAGTGCAGACCCTAGGTTGGTTACATTTTTTTCTGCTAATGTTTGACGATAAGAAGAAGGAAATGTGTTGTAATATTGAATAAAAGTAGCTTTTTTATGAGTTTGGATCAAGTCAAGGATTTGATTGTATAATTTGGTGAAACAAAGATTGAAAGACTTGATTGTTTCACCATTGTTGTAAACCAGATTGTTGTATTCCCTTAATAAATATGTTGTGTTTTTAGGCTACCCATAAGTTTATTTAAATGAGTAAGTCAATTCATTCCATGTTGAAAATACCTTAATAGGTAATTCAAAAAAATAAGCTGCAACTTTCCCTTCTAAAGAATTGACAAATAAGTGCATGCAAGTGTTATTATCATTTGTTCCTATATTATGACATGCATTAGAAAATGCAATTAAATTCTCATTGGTAGAAATGGTACCATTCCCTGAGAACTTAGGTAAATGATCCTTGAATTTTGGAAGGGGGTTTGTAGTTGGTGTAAGATTCAAAGGAGAAGACACATGCCACTGTGTAGTGGTCACATCTTCTTCAAACTTAAATAAGCCAAATTTATTGATTACCTTAGCAGGGTTTGTTTTATATTGATCTGGAATTTTGCGATTGAAAATACTTACAATTATCGATGAAGGATAGGATTGTGAAGAAGAGGGTGAACTAGCACCAAAAAAAGTGTCGGAATATGCAATTTTGAAAATGATAGAAATCAAAGATAATGATGAACTTGCAAAATATGATAAATATCTGCGATGTTTGTATAGAACATTTTCTAAAACAATCATCTTTCTTCCTATTTCAAAAATAGGATTAATCTCAAGATATAAACCTCTTTTTCTTCGAGAAGAACGAGATCTAGAGGACATATGTCAACCTTTTACTAAGGGGGTTGATTTCAGGCTTGACTTTGTTGGGCTTTCCACTGTTCATGGATTCTAACGTCTCTAGCAATAACCTCCCAAGAACAATGAAGTTCATTACATGTATGAGTTGTTTCTAAAGTAAGATTGAATAAAATCAAAAAAATACTAGTCTAGTCATCCAAACCATAATCAATGTTAGGTTTTCTTGCAACAGGAAAAGTCATGAAATCAAAAAATAAAAAAAATAAAACTAATTAAAGAAAATACAAATACAAATACAAATACCAGAAAAATTATGGATTAATACTCCAGTATGGTCTCCAAAATAAATGTTGATGAAAAGGAATTTCTATCCTTGTACCAACATTTTTGAATCTTGCTAGGCTAAAGAAAGATAGGTTAGATTGTTACCCTATAATTATAGCATTTTGCAAAAATATCAAATAGTCCTCAAGAAATATGTTATTGGGCCTAATGTTTTCTTTTATGTTGTGTTATGACAATGAAATAAAGAAATGTTTATAACAATTTTATGAAAAGTCATAAAACAAAAAATTTGAAATAAAGATTACACATATAGTCCAAAATGAGATCTCAAAACCATCAAATGATTTTATTAATTCATTTCTGAAATAAAACCAAAAACATTCTTTCATACCCCAAAATGGGTAAGGGCCAGAATAAGAATTAGAAGTCAAAGGTGGATTGTTACATCACACAAAGATGACTAGTGTCTTCTAAGTAAAACCAAGACTAATAAAAAAACTAGATCAACAAGCCACAATATCCATTGTCGTTACTCTGCAAAAAATTCCTAATTAGTACTGAGAATCAATCCAGAAATCCAATAAGAATTTACAAACTATCAGAAACAGATGATCAACCTTTTGAAGCATGTCAACAATCAATGTTTCTTGGTCATTCATATTGCCACCTTTAGTAATACACTGTTGTCAACAAGAATTCCTTAGATTTTAAGTCATTCGAAAATGAATGAAGTAGTAATTTTATCTCACTCTAGAGAAAGAGAAAACCTTATCATATTTTGTGCTTCTATCTCTCCTCCCCTTTGCTTGTTCCTCATATTCTTCTTTTATTCTCCAAAAGTGGTTTTGAATAGTTCCAAATACTTTTAGTTAAGTTATTTTAATAACTTTTAGTTAGATAGGGACAAATCATAATTAAATATTAATAAATATTAACTAATAGTGGGATCCCTAATTAACTTTATTGTTTAATTTTCAAAATATCCCCTTGTTCCTCCATCAATAAATATGCATCAATGTCATCAAAACATCATTATATACATGTATCCCAATCAACTCATACATCAAATATTCCAAAACATACTTGTGACTCCTAAATACCAGGTGATATATGCATGTACATTCCCAAAATAAGCAAGTTAGCAAGCTATCCAAAAATATACCCCTGTCCAAAAATAAGTAAAATCTGTCCCAACAGTGAAGCCAAAATAAATAACATGATAAAATCAGAAATTATATTTTTTATGTGAGGCAGTCTGCCTCTGTTCACTTTCCTTAGACTCTGTTAGATTGGGCATATGTGAATATGCCTTGATGGACATTTTACCTTTTGTTTTTTATGCGTCTAAGTGCATATGTCCAAAGGAGATGTGTTTGTATTCATGTTCAAGGTGTTGGGAATGTGATATGATTGAGTGTGAGGATGCTTCAGATTGGTCAGAATTGGCAGAATTGACCAATTCTTTCCCTTTAGAAGGTTTATGTTATTGGGAAAAGGACTTAAGTATTTTAGTGGTTGAGTTGAATGAGCATGAGATGTCAGTGATTCAATGTGCTAGGTAGGCCGCTTAGGTGAGGGAGGAGGTAATGGAAAATACACTATGGGACATCCATCAACATGAACTTATGAAGGATTTACAAAATCATTCCAACCATCATTGACTGGGACCTCGGGTGGTAAGGACACATGTGGTTGCACTGGTATGCCAGAGATGTTAGGATGAGGGTGCAAGGATATTTTAGGTGGAGGAGGGGGTTGTAAAGATATTTGTCCAACTAAGTTCATGAAACCTATCTATAAGAGTTGATTAAAATCTTTGGAATCAATATCAAATTGAATGGAAAATCACATTTTATTGTTTCCTCCTTGCCAAAATTCATTTGGCCTTCTTCCTCTACCTTTATTTCCTCTACCATGGTTGCTTGTAATGAAAAAGATCATCTATTAAATATAATGCTAGTTTAGGGTATGTATACAGGAGCAAGTGAAACATCAAATACATTTTTCATTAACATAGTTTTAAAAATAGCTCTGACTTGATCTGCAAGCAAGCATACATACAACCAGGGATAAAAAGGAAAGGAAACTCAAAACAAACTTTCATCTCTACTTTGAAATAAGTTCATATTTCTCCACCTCATATAACTGATGTTTATTTAAGAACATGGGAATTACAATTTAATTGGGGAAAATGGAAGGCTTTATAATGTATGGAAAGTGAACATAAATGGTAAGGAAATAATGTTACATGTTCAAAATAACAACACATTGTTGACACCTAGAAGCGCAACATAGTACCCCTACATGCAAATGGGTTGCAATGCCTTATTATTTATATACATATACTAAATAATATCTAGATAGGTGGGACCCCCTTGTTTGAATCACGGTGAAGAGGAAACGCTTCTTTAATTTTCATCCATGATGACTTTACTAAGCATTTACAGTTTGAGAAAACACATAGTTTCGAACAAATTTTCACATGCAATCAATGATTATAATGGCTGACAATTTAAAAGACGAAATAAAGTGACAAGCACTTCGACTCACACTCACATTGGTTATAATATGTTACATTCATGGTGTTGATTGTGTTATGTGGTAAATAGTTATACAATTGGTTTAAGTCAATTCATTCCTTGCAAACAAGGGATTTGTTACAATTTAAAATGGGCAAGTTATGGCATATTATATGGTTTTGTTATGGTTAATATTTGGGCCAATGTATTGTTGTGGGCACACTCGTAACCTGCTTGGGTTGGTGGAAATTTATGTTGTAAACGACGTGCAATTATTGCACGTCTCTCCAACCATACCTCGAGACTGTCACCCTCATTTGATTCACAATGTGGTTTTGTTTTGGACTGTGGTTACTCCATGTTTCTCGGATTTCAAACAAAGAACAAGGTTTTTGATTAGTTTTCCTCGCATTTTATTTAGCAGGTATGAGGGTTCTTCATTTTCCATTCATTAGTGTACTCTGATTTAGAATAAAATTAAAATGTTGGCTCTTAGAATTCATATACATGGTTCTTTCTTTCTAAGCTACAATGGCGACTATATGCTTTGTCTGTGCAAAATTGGTTGGCATGTTATATTGCAATTTGGAAATGGTCATTGTTCCTTATTGGTTATGGTTGTGCAAGATATAAGGTTGTGTCCTTATGATGGTTATGGCACCCCAAATGGATACTGGTTATGGGTAATTGTTGTAAAATTATGTTATGGCATCTCCGTTGAACTCCTCGAAATTTGTGATGGGTTTTGCCTCCATTAAAGACAATGGTAACCTTGAAGTAATTAGGTTTTGTTTCTGTTTTCTATGCCTACACAGTCTTGAACGACATTCGACCTCTGTTATTTTTCCCATGTAAAGAATTATATTGGTTCTGTGAGTGTTGTTGTGACCATGTGTGGTCTGTGGAAACTTCCATTATAAAAGAAATGGGGAAATATTGTTTTGTTTTCCACCCAGGTGTCGACCAAGACCTAGTTTTTATTTTATATGTATGTTTGGCCATATGAACTTGATTATCGTTATGTGTTATAATGGCATATAATATTTTATGGAACTGTTGATTCAACCCTAAATATTGAAGGTATATAAGGCCGTTCCTTGCTTTGCGACCACCGTGGAAGCAACAGTGTTAAATATTGTTATGGTAATGTTGGATGTTTTGTTCTTTTTGAACTTTAATCATGAATGGCCTCACCCTCCGTTCTAACCCCATCCTTCCTTGTCTTAGAGGTTGTAAGCATATGTTGGGTTTTGTTCTGACTGAGCAGTGGAGGGATATGTTACTTGCATCACTGGTGTATTACCTATGGGGGTTTGTTGGTCAATTTTATGGTTGTATGGCTAGTAAAAGAAGAGGCAGCAGGGTTTTGAACCCAGTCTGTAATACAACGAACATTGCAAGTTGAGACCAGCATGTATGTTGAAGTATTTTTTGCTTGTGTTATGCTCCATTGTGATCTTAATTTAATCCAAGTTTTTTTTTATTGGGACAATTATGTTAATAGTTATCATATGAAAACTCTGCAAATTAAAAGGAAACAATTTTGTAGTCGAGGAAATTGGTTATGAAGATTTCCATTTCAGTGCAACTGTGTTAAGATTGTACAATGAAAGATGACCCGATATGGTTATATTACTCACAGGGTTATGATATAATATTGAAGATTTTAAAAGGTTTAATAACTAGAAATTAGAGGCACTTTGGGTTTTCTGGAGCTCTCTATTTTGCAACAGTTTGGGTTATGATTATTTTTGTGGAAATTCAATACCTTGTGTGTTTTTTTCCTCAGCCCTACCTATTGGTTGGAAGTGTTGTGCTTATGATTTTGGATAGTCCCTTACACTTTTGATAAACATATGTAAATAAGAAAAGAAGAAAATTGAGAATTGTGGGATGACAGTCCCAAGGCGTTTTTTGCTTTTTATTTTGGAAAATATGGGACAATTAAGTCTTGAGTTTGGATGTTTAACATAAAATATTTTTGGAAAAAATGGAAATTATAACTTGAAGCAAATATATGTTAATTCATGAATGGAATAATAACCATCTCATTCCCGGCCATTATACCACTTTTCTCTCATTACAATCCTCTCACCTTCCTAGATACATTTAATTTTTTCCCTATTCTATTGTTGTGAATTTTATGAAGATTAAAGGGGTTTAAAAGGGAAGGAACTAAATGGGAGTGACTAGTGTTTGGATGATTTTCCTTTGCAATTGATTGAACACTATTCATGGTGTTTCCCAACCATTATGTCACTTTTCTCTCATTACAATCCCCTCATATTCCCAATATCCCTATTCACCCCCTGTTCGAATAACAATTGATTGATGATTTTTATGGATGGATTGCATGTGTTTATGTGGAAAATGATAAGAGCCAACTTTTGATTCTATTTAGGTAGAGTTAATGCATGGATTATTAAGAAGTTTTCATGACATGTTTTGGATTATTGGTTCAGGATGACCTTTTTCAGTAGAGGTAGTAATGGTATAAGTAATAGAGGCAGGGGGGATTTCCAGAGGGGTCACAAAAGACCTTGGTTCTCCATACATTTTGATGTTGACCCCCAAGAATTGAACCATATTTTCCAAGTTGGGTTCTTCAACCTAGGAGGCCAAGGGATCCTCCAACCTCGACTTGAAATACTGCCCTTCCAAGCACATCAGAACCTTTATGGCATCCCAGTCCCTGCTCATGTATAAATGCGACCAGAACCACCTGCCAACGATGCTTGGAAAGAGTTGTCCACAAACCTGTTGTTCATCATCATAGATGGCCTACCTCTTATTTTCCATTACCCCCTCCACTACCTAAGAATCAAATTGCCCAAGTTGATCCTACTGTCTCACCCATGTAGTCATCACATGCCAGTAAAATATTAAAAACCAATGTCCCTGAGCCTGTACAAGACAAGGGAAAAGGGGTAGATACTCCCTCCAAATCATCCAAGAAATCTGCCAAATCAGTATCCTCTCACCTTCATCTTAAGGATGATTCTTCTCATGTTATTAATTCATTTCAACCTCAAGGGTCTAACCAGTCAAAGGCTACTACAGAAAATTCAAAAGGAGGCAACAATGAGAAGAGGCCTAATGTCTCTCATAGTAAATATGGATTTTGACATTGCTAAATGTTATTGTTAAAGAAAGTATTTTTACTTGGATAAAGTTTTGGACATCAAGTATGTTTTTAGACATTCTTTTGGAACAACATGGATATAATACTTTTTGGATATGCGCAGATTATAATGGGATGATATTTAAAATATTTGGTCATAATTTTGAAAATGGGAATTACAAGGAGGATATATTTGAAATCTAATGATTGATTTTTATATTTCATGTCTTGATGATTATAAAAGGAAATAATTGGGAGTCACAAGGGGTCCCACCTATTTAGTTATTATTTAAGACCCTTATTTATATATTATTATTATTTATTTGTCTCTAACTAATCAGTTAAGTTATTTTGACTTAACTAAAGAAAGGTAGTTGAACTACACTAAATTATTGACGAGGAAAAAAATCTCAATGAGATGAAGAGACAAAGAGGAGGAGAATAGAAGGAGAAATACAACCATAAGGTTTTCTCTATACTAGTGAGATACTTTCAACTTTCATTCATTCTAAGTTTACTAGAAAGCTTAATGCTCTTGATGACAGAAGGGTCTTATTGAAGGCAGCAACATTAAAAAAATGAATCACATATTTCAACAACTTGTTTTAAAGGTGTATGATTTATCTTTGACAGTATGTGTATTGAGTTTCATGACTGATAAATAATATCTTGTTGAGTCAAGTGACAAAAATTTGTGGCAAGATGATCCAGATATTTAGTTTTAGTTTTCTTCTTGATTGTCAGAATCTTTTTGTATGGTGCCCATCAAAGGCTTCTAAATTTGATTTTGGTCCCTACCCTCGCAGGGGTTTGTAGAAAGAACTCAGTTTTGTATCTCATAATGAAATAAATGAAAATTTGATTATTGTTTTAGTCTCACCCATGTGTTTTAATGTTCTGGTTCATTCTTTTGCTTTGATCTCCATATATACATTTGTATAATTTTTTTACACATTCATTTAACTTTGTTTAAGTTTACTTCTTTTGCATTGATATATACAACACATAAAAAAAAGCCTTAGTCCTTTTTAATTAATACTTGTGGATTAAGCGATTTGTTTTTAGGCTATAAACCCTGGGTGACATTCCCAACTATCTTGTTTAGCTCGACAATATTTGAAAATGATTGAGTAAGGTTTTCCATACCTTTTCCTCAACATTTATTTGGCGACCATAATGGGGAGTGTTGGTGGTAAATATTGTCATTAAATAAATTCCCAATCATTTAATTGTCAACCCGAGGAGTTTGTAAACTTATGAAGCACAAGCACAGTATATGAAGGATTGAAGCGAATCTAACCTAATCTAATGTTAAATCTAAAATTGAGATTGAATCATTAAACTAATGCAGGAAGCTTACACACACAACTGAAATGAAATTGCATAAATGAAATTAATCTTGAAATGAAAACTTGCATCAAAGGAAAAACAACATGTGAAGAGCAACAAGACGACACATGTGAGCTCACACCAACAGTAAATCAATCTCAAATTACATTACAAGAATCAAATCACAAATCATGAAACAATGATGAAAGCATGAATCAAACTAAGAATCCCTTTCTCCAATATTACAAAACCCAAACTCTACATACTAAGATTTATTACAGACTTCTACTTGAATCCTAATTACCCCCCCATGAAGAGAGATCACTCTCTTTTATACATGAGAGCCTTGAAGATAAGATAACCATCTCATAATTATAGATCCACTATTCTCTCAACTATTTTCCCATTATTACAAAATATAATCCCTTCAAATCCTCACACATATCTCTCATATATCTTGGATAAGATATTCCAACCAAATCTCCATGATCTTCTCCTTGGAATGGGCTTGAATTATCTCCTCAAATATTGAAATGGTGGAGGAAGTATTCGAGAAGTCCTTTTGAATTAATGCTTCTCATATTCCTACACATTACAAAGCTCACACATTTTTGAGATATATATGAAAACATGTCGATTTTCTAACATTTAATCACAAATTCCCTTTTAATACTAAAATGAATAAAGTGGAAAATAATAAGGTGAAACCCAAATGTATTTATGAAAATGATGTCATGAAATGTTAATGGGGTGATGAAATGTGAAGAATAATGAAGGGAAAGGTGGATGAAAATAGGACATTTATGAGCCCCCACAGGGAGATCTTCCATATCTCTCTAGTTGATTGTATTCATGATTATCTTCAATTTTTTTATGTTTTGTTTAAATACTCCTTGACTGATTTTTCCATGATACCACCTATTACAAGACAACCCAATATTGGAAATGGTCTTAACGACCAAAATAACATTGCTTTGACCTTATTCAACACTATTTTAGAAACCACTAGTACTTGAACGCTCTTGGGAAGTAGTTGAAAGAGAAATAAGTATCTGTGAATGTTGGGAAGCTAGGAAAAGATAGCCCATAAATCAACAGTAACCTCTCTTTCCTAAATCCTTGGATTTTCTTTTCATGTCCTCAAATCCTCAGATTTCTCAAAGAATAAGAAGATTGTCCCCTGAAACTACTCCTATTTATGAAATAGGAAGAAGGAAAATCATTTTGTCAACCAAAGAAAGTGCTCTAAGGATAACTTTGTCTGATTCTACTAGTTCATCTTCATCACCTATACCTATTATCTTCAACATGACATTTTCGGGTAGTGGTAGTGGAACTGGAGGTGCCTCCTCCTCCCAACCTTCTGCTTCGTTAGTAATTGGTAGTATATACAACCATCAGGTCCCTTTTCGATCCACTACCAATCCTACTAAAGTGATAAAGAAATATGGGATTCTCCATTTCGATGAATATGCTACTACCACTCCATGGAACGTGTCTTCTCCCTTAAATTTGGCACCAACTACTCACCCATTACCAAAGTTTAAGGAACATTTACCTAAATTTTCGGGAAATAATATCGTGAATACAAATGAACACTTAGTAGCATTTTCCAATTCTTGTCATAACATCGGGGCCAACAATAACGACACTTGCATGAGCTTATTTGTCAATTCCCTTGAAGGGAAAGCTACAACAGATTTTTTTGACCTGCCACCCAAAATCCTTTCCACATGGGAAGAACTGGTTTATTGGTTCAAGTCCACTTATGGATAGTCCAAAAGCCCGACAGAGAAGTTAAAGGAATACAACAATATTTCCTATAAAGATGGTGAAACCATAAATTATTTTAACCTTCGCTTCACCAAATTATACAATCAAATCCCTGAATTAATTTGCCCCCAAAACCAAGCCTCTTTCATGCATTATTATAATGTGCTACCTTCCCCTTATCGTCATAGAATCGAAGAAAAGGCTATTGACAATCTTGTTTCCGCTCTTCATACTTGTCTAAAATATGAGGAGAAACTCTAAAGAATGGGTCTGCCTAAATGGGACTCAGTCAAGCAAACATATATGTATTCCCTCCTACAACTCATCCAAGATATGAACAATAGGATGATAGCCTACGAACGAAAGGGAAGTGTTTTTTTTCCCGCCTCTGTCACATCTTCTTCTTCCTCAGTGCATTTTAGGAATGCTAATGCAAATACTTTTCAACCAGACGTTATTATGTCTCGTAGTTGGTGTAACTTATGTGAATAAAATCATGAAGAAAGTACTTGTGAAGTTAAGAAAAATGGAAGAGATAAGATCTTTAACAAAAGGCCCGATACCACAATTGCGGTTCTAGATTGGCTTGAACCAGAAGATGTTATGATAATCAATACCATGAACAAATATTACACCACCAATAGAAAATATGACCCTCCTCATACTTCTTCCACACCAAGTACTTCTTCTCAGAGCACTGATACACAAGTTGTCAGAGTTCCGGAAAATCAAGGAATGCCTTCTCCTCTTCCCTCTTATAAATACAACATCCTTAACCAATTGGATAATATCAAGGTTGATGCTACTCTTTTGGACATGGTTGTTGTCCCTGAACAACAAAAGCATCTGAATAATTTTATGGAAGGTAAATTTTCTATTATAGCCAATATTTTTGAAGAGTCAAAAGAAGAGGATTCAATTGTAAGTAAAATAGGTGTAAATAATTTTAGGAAACCTGTAAAAAATTCCCCTTTTTATATTTATGTAAAATTTATGGATAAAATATCTCATTGTTTCCTAATTGATGGCAGGTTTGGTCCAAGTGTAATGTCAAAAATTATCATGGAAGAGCTTGGCTTATCGTGTGTTAGTAACATTTCTTGTCCGGGGCACAAGAGTATTCAAGTCTGCAAGTTGCAGGAGAAGCGCTCGAGCGCAGCACGGGAGAATCCCTTTTCCAGTTACGAGTCAAGCAAGCGGGTGAAAGGTTGGTTGTCAGTAGCCGAGATTCACCAACAAAGCAAATCGACGGTCATCGGGTTTTCGGGGCTGTCAAGTTGCCCGGGATTTAGCACGAAGGGTAGCGCCCATAGTTCAGGGCAAGTCTGGGTCGTCCGATCCAATTGGGACAGGTGGCGGCCAGTCGGTGTATCGGGGATCGGTGTTTCGGGAGACATGGAGCCTCCCATTCTTTACAGCTGAAATCACTGATCGGCGAAACGCCGAAAGCACCTTTGTATCTGAGCCCACGGTCTTAGCACCAGGTCACAAAGGAACAGGCCTAAAGGATGGGCGTTAATGTTTATCATTTGACAAGACGAGCCCCAAAGCGCCGAGAGTGATCTTAGTCGTTCATCCTGGAGGAACGCGTGGCGCGCGATTAGGTTCTCTGCCTTTTATCCCATCATGACTTCGAAGCATAAGGAACAACTCTCTCACATCCCCGAACTGCGAAGCATCGAAGACGTCTCAGACCCGGGCCCGCAGTATTGCCGAATCAATTCAGAACCATCAGATCAGCGGGGGGACGCGTGGTGACCGCTAGGCCTTCCTAGCATTTCGCCCATCGCGATTCTGAAGAGAGAAGACCTGCTCCTTCCTATCCACAAACCCCGAAACGTCGAAATCACCTTTGAAGGTAGGCATAGGGTCACGACCTGTGGTCACTCGAGAAAGTAGAAAGGGTTGTACAAAAGGGAGGCCAAAAGCGCCGAATTGAGTTTCAGAGGGGGGGCACTATGTTCTCCAGACGCCGATTCGACGTGATCTAAATTCCGGTACCTACTGGGGATGAATGAAGAAGAGAGAGGGTGGTTGAAACCTCGCCTCACTCATTAATTGCAAAGTATGGATGTTCCAACTGAAAGTCTACCCGAGAAGGTCCTATGTACTGGTTCTTTTCATGGAAGCCACGTCGAGTCCTCGACTCGCCAAGGAGGTCTACACACGCTATCTCGGATCTTAATGGCTCAGCTACTTCCCTTACAGGAGCCATGCGCAGTTAAGGTGGCGTCTGACAAAGAATAGGCGTCCGAATTTGGCCGAGGGGACACCAAGTCTTGGGTGCACGATCGACCAAAGTCTACATGCACAGACTGTCAGAAGACATGCAGACACAATGTTTTTAATGTAACGTATTGTTTTTGCTGTTGTTGTTGTTTTTGAGTATATGTAGGCGTTTTTGCCATTTTTGTAAGCGTCGATGGTTGAGCTAGGCTCCCGTTCTGTAAGTTTTGATGAAGCATTGGTCGCTCTAGTTAATGTATAAGGCATTTGAGACTTCTTACTTTATGGATGTCAACCTCTTTTTCCATCTCTTTGTTTATTGTGTTAGAACAACTCGAAATTGGAGGATCCAGTCGAGTTGCGTTGTTGTAGGATGATGTAGGTTGGATCACTACAATAGTCACATCGTTTCTAATCAGTTCTTGTGTTTTCTCAGCACTGGAATGGCTTGGAATTGGAGGATCCAATCGATTCACCCTTCAGCTCCTTGAAACTCTGGACCAAGAGGATCTTGGCTTCTGAGTTTTTCTTCTTCAAGCTTCTGAAGGCCTGTTGCCCGAGGCAGTCTTGCTCACCCTTCTCACAAGTCTTCCATCTACCACCCTTTAATCAACTTACTGACGGAAGTTGGATCGAGACCTCCCTTGCTTTCTACATACCAGACCCTGGTTCCTGTGTCAATGCTGCTTTCCTGGGTCTCTTTCCATTCGACCACCCCCATTTATTAAATTGTGACAGTAAAAACTGATGGGCGTCGGGCTCTACTCCTGCAAGCAATCTAGGAGTGACTTCTGACGCTAACATTTCTGGCGTCGTTGTCGGGGACAAAGTTGAAGATTTTCCCTGGACAGAACGACATTGAGCCTCTGATTCTGAAGATGCATCAAACATCAAAGCCCTTCAAGATTGCTACTGTGCACCTGGCGACTCCACTGTGGTGACTCCACTGTGGCGACTCCATTATTTCCACTTCAATGTTTCAGCTGTGGCTACTGTTGGCACACCTGAAAGCTGACCCAGAGGAGATTTCTCGAGAAGGTTTCAGCAACTGCTTTCTCAGCCTGAGAAGCTTCCTGGGGTAATAACAACGTTAGGATTTGGCCTTTGATGGTGAACAAGGACCAGACACATTCGAAGTTGCGCATCTGTCATCTGGAAACCCCATGATTCAATGATCAATTGGCGACTCCACTGGTTCGATATGGAGAAAATCCTTGCTCGCAGGTTTGCTCCTTTTAATTTTTCTGTTATTCCTGGTTTTCCTAATGTTTCCCTCTCTCTGAATGAATGGGGCGATTATTTGCCCATATTTGGAAAATGTGAAGAGGACAACCCTTCTCAGCACCTCAGTGGGTTTCATGAACTCATGCGTCAGTGGGAGATACATCATGAGGATGTATTACTTAAGATGTTCATGTTCTCGTTAGCAGGGGATGCACGTAAATGGTATCATTCTTTACCCCCTGCTAGCATTTATTCACTCTCAGAGTTTCATGCATCTTTCATCGCCTATTGTCAGGAGTTTTATCCCTTCGAGTTAATTTGTCATAACTGTGGTGAGGGATACCACAACTCTATACAAAATGAAGTTATTTATGACATAGGCTATGAGGATAATCCTGACGACCTGGATCAGAAATCATTCCTTTCTCCTCCCCATTCGTCTGCATCAGAGGAGTGTTATGAAAGCGATGAATATCCCAGGGGGGAAGAGGATTTCCCAAGTGATCTAATGGAGCAGGTGAAATATCTCTCTGCCCAATTAGAAGGGTTGAAATATGAAGACTGTGCAGAGGATTTTCCAGCATGGGAAGAAGAAGATGACCTGAGTGAACTAGTGGAGCAGGCGATATTCCCCACTCCCCAATGTGCAAAATTGGAATCTGAATGCAACAAAAAGGATTTTCCAGTCTTCAAGGCGGATGATCTAAGCAACTCTTTTGAAGAGATTATTGAAGATTTTTTTGGATGCGTTAGCATCTGCCCCCAATGAGCCTGTTGTCTCAGATTTAAATGAAGAAGCCATTGTGGAAGAGGATTATTCTTTCTTCCTTCATGAGATTGCCCATGATGTATTTACATTTGGGATTGAAGAGAAGGATCGGGAGACCGTTCCCTTTTCACAAGATGGGAGAGTGCACAAAGAGGAGGAGGAACCAGAGGAGCAACTGAGCTCGCATTTCTTTTTCTATCCAGATCCAAACAACGAGCAACCACTAGCCGAGATCCGTGAGCCTACGACAGTTGTCCACTCACCTGTGCTTGTCAGAGATATTCAGCCACATGAGAACAACTATGTAGCAGAGGAGGCTGCCTGTCGCCAATTTTCCAAAATTTTCCACTCATTCTATGATCCTGTCAGCGAGTACATGGAGTGGAATTCCCCCTATGCCTTGGAGTCGCCCTACTTCATCTCAACTCCAGTCTGTAAGGAGGAGTTGAAGAGTGTAACCGTTCTGCTGTCACGGTTACACCATCTGCTGATGATCATTGACAGAAGGAAGGATCTTCTATCCAGGAAGCTGCTTGAATGGCTATGGTGGAAATCTGCTTTCACCTAGCCCCATGTAAAGTGTTTTATTAGTTTAGGATTGTATATAAATAATATCCTTTGAGCATGTATCTTTATTTTGTTGCTTTTATTTTTCGGCTTGTATTTTTAGCAGCGGGATGTTTTGAGCCTGACTCCATAGCCCAACAACAAGGCACTGAAACTGCAAAATGAGTCTTTAGAGCATCACAGGGACGACTCTATCCCCCATGGAGCCTAATGTTAGTAACATTTCTTGTCCGGGGCACAAGAGTATTCAAGTCTTCAAGTCGCAGGAGAAGCGCCCGAGCGCAGCACGGGAGAATCCCTTTTCCAGTTACGAGTCAAGCAAGCGGGCGAAAGGTTGGTTGTCGGCAGCCGAGATTCACCAACAAAGCAAATCGACGGTCATCTGGTTTTTGGGGCTGTCAAGTTGCATGGGATTTATCACGAAGGGTAGCGCCCATAGTTCAGGGCAATTCTGGGTCGTCTGATCCAATTGGGACAGGTGGCAGCCAGTCGGCGTATCGGGGATCGGTGTTTCGGGAGACATGGAACCTCCCATTCTTTACAGCTGAAATCACCGATCGACGAAATGCTGAAAGCACCTTTGGAGCCGAGCCCACAGTCTTAGCACCAGGTCACAGAGGAGTAGGCCTAAAGGAGGGGCGCTAATGTTTATCATTTGACAAGACGGTCCCCAAAGCGCCGAGAGTGATCTTAGTCGTTCATCCTGGAGGAATGCATGGCGCGTGATTAGGTTCTCTGCCTTGTCACCCATCGTGACTTCAAAGCATAAGGAACAACTCTCTCACATCCCCGAAGTGCGAAGCATCGAAGACGTCTTGGACACGGGCCCGCAGTATTTTCGAATCAATTCAGAACCATTAGATCAGCGGGGGGACGCGTGGTGACCGCTAGGCCTTCCCGGCATTTCGCCCATCGCGATTCTGAAGAGAGAAGACCTGCTCCTTCCTATCCACGAACCCTGAAACGCCGAAAGCACCTTTGAAGGTAGGCGTAGGGTCACGACCTGTGGTCACTCGAGAAAGTAGAAAGGGTTGTACAAAAGGGAGGCCAAAAGCGTCGAATTGAGTTTCAGAGGGGGGGCAATGTTTTCTCCAGACGTTGATTCGACGTGATCTAAATCTCGGTACCTACTGGGAATGAATGAAGAAGAGAGAGGGTGGTTGAAACCTCGCCTCACTCATTAATTGCAAAGTATGGATGTTTTGGCTGAAAGTCTACCCGAGAAGGTCCTATGTACTAGTTCTTTTCATGGAAGCCACGTAGAGTCCTCGACTAACCAAGGAGGTCTGCACATGCTAGCTTGGCTCTTAATGGCTTAGCTACTTCCCTTGCATGAGCCATGCGCAGTTAAGTTGACGTCTGACAAAGAATAGCCGTTCGAATTTGGCCGAGGGGACACCAAGTCTTGGGTGCACGATCGGCTAGAGTCTGCATGCGCAGACTGTCAGAAGACATGCAGACGCAATGTTTTTAATGCAACATCTTGTTTTTGCTACTGTTGTTGTTTTTGAGTATATGTAGGCGTTTTCGCCATTTTTGTAAGCGTCGATGGTTGAGTTAGTCTCCCATTCTGTCATTTTTTATGAAGCGTTGGTCGCTCTGGTTAATGTATAAGGCATTTGAGACTTCTTACTTTATGGATGTCAGCCTCTTTTTCCATCTCTTTGTTTATTGTGTTAGAACATCTCAAAATTGGAGGATCCAGTCGAGTTGCGTTGTTGTAGGATGATGTAGGTTGGATCAGTGCAACAGTCGCAGCGTTTCTAATCAATTCTTGTGTTTTCTCAGCGCTGGAATGGCTTGGAATTGGAGGATCCAGTCGAGTCACCCTTCAGCTCCTTGAAACTCTGGACCAAGAGGATCTTGGCTTCTGAGTTTTTCTTCTTCAAGCTTCCAAAGACATGTTGCCCAAGGCAGTCTTGCTCACCCTTCTCACAAGTCTTCCATCTACCACCCTTTAATCAACTTACTGACGGAAGTTGGATCAAGACCTCCCTTGCTTTCTACATACCAGACCCTGGTTCCTGTGTCAATGCTGCTTTCCTGGGTCTCTTTCCATTCGACCACCCCCATTTATTAAATTGTGACAATAAAAACTGATGGGCATCGGGCTCTGCTCCTGCAAGCAATCCAGGAGTGACTTCTGACGCTAACATCGTGCACTAATGAAAATTCTAGAAGCATGCTCTCTTATAACATCCTGCAACAGTCAATTGTAGGTGAAATCAAATTTGTAACATTAGTTTTGTGCGCTCATCCTAAAATAAGAACAACCCTCAGTATCCAGGTAATTTATATGCCAATAAGCAATTATTCAATTATTTTAGGAAGAGATTGGTAAGCCTTAACAGGTGGATATATTTCGCTTGATGAAACACATATGTTTGTCCTTAGGAATAAAAATAACATTATAATCCTAAGGGAAGGAATAATTTCACCATACATAGAGAGTGTTCACCAACCTAATGTAAATTATCTTGAGGAATATTTGGGAGTATACTCTATCTTTGTTGATGAGGGTGACACTATCCTTCACTAGTACATATTGTAAAAATTTCGACGTTCTATTTGTGGCATTATGGACAAAGTTGGCCATACTGTCGAAAAATAGAGGAAATTTTATTTTATTTTTTTCCATATTGCCCGATAACGTCGCTATTGCCACATTGACGTCTCTCTTGCCATGTTTTCGTCTCTCTTGCCACGTTATCGTCTCTCTTGCCACGTTTTCCACATAGTCGTCTCTCTTGCCACATTTGTGACATAGTCGTCTCTCTTGCCACGTTTGTGAAGATAGTTTTCTAAGTTGTGACGTTGTGGAAACTAGGTTTTCTCCCTCCAACGGTCACCTAGTATTTTGACCAAGTCAACTTTGATTTTGTCAATGATCGAAGGAATTGCGACATTGTAAAATCTATAAATATGTTGCATTTTACAGATGTTGCGACAAGTTTGCTATAATAACGACACTTCAAAAATGGTTTGCGGGTCTTCTCGACTAGAGTACAATTATTAAAATACATTATACTAGGTCTCTTCTTGTTTCATTTTAATTTTCTGATCGGTCGAATTTTAAAGGAAACAACTATTAAAAGACATTGTATTAGGGCTAGAGTACATGATGGTCAATGGTGACTTGTGAATGGGGCCAATGTTGAAATTTTTTCAAAATGTTTCTGTATAAAATCATACATCCTTGAGTCTTGAAACCCTCCCATACCATTAAGGCATGTGTCTAGTCTAACCATGTCAAATTGTGATGCATACAAGCACATATTGAAGAAATTTCAATGTTGGCCCCATTGACTGCTCACTATGCGAGGTCGATGCATGACATTTTTGGTGGTTGAATTGGAAGTTCCATGACATTTCAAGAGAGTTCCAACAAATATTCTAAAGATGGAAACAACGACATTTGACAATGAGACACCCATTATGAACGTTGTTGCAAACATGGATGATCTCAAAGATTATGTGGTTGGGACATCATACATCCTTGAGTCTTGAAACCCTCCCATACCGTCAAGGCATGTGTCTAGTCTAACCATGTCAAATTTCGATGCATACAAGCACATATTGAATAAATTTCAACGTTGGCCCCATTCACTAGTGCTCACTATGTGGGGTCAGTGCATGACATTTTTGGTGGTTGAATTGGAAGTTCCATGACATTTCAAGAGAATTCCAACAAAGATTCTACGGATGGAAGCAACGACATTTGACAAATATGAGACGCCCCATTATGAACATTGTTGAAAACATGGACGATCTCAAAGATTATGTGGTCGGGACATCAAACATCCTTGAGTCTTGAAACCCTCTCATACCGTCAAGGAATGTGTCTAGTTTAACCATGTCAAAATTCGATGTATACAAGCACATATTGAAGAAATTTCAACATTAGCCCCATTCATTGCTCACTATGTGGGGTTGATGCATGGCATTTTTGGTGGTTGAATTGGAAGTTCCATAACATTTCAAGAGAGTTCCAACAAATATTCTACGGATGGAAACAACGACATTTGACAAATATGAGATGCCCCATTATGAACTTTTTTGCAAACATGGACAATCTCAAAGATTATGTGGTCGGGACATCAGACGTATTCCTTGAGTCTTGAAACCCTCCCATACCGTCAAGGCATGTGTCTAGTCTAACCATGTCAAATTTCGACGCATACATGCACAGTTTCAAGAAATTTCAACGTTGGCCCCATTCACTACTCACTATGCAGGGTCGGTGGAAGAAATTTCACTATGCTCATTCACCTTCAAGGCAGGCCCCATTCACTATGCTCACTATGAGACATCCATTATATTGAACGTTGATGAAAACATGGATGATCTCAAATATTATGCGGGGACATCAAACATCCTTAAGTATCAAAACCCTCCCATACCTTCAAGGCAACTATCTAGTTTAACCCTCGAGAACCTGTCTCGCTACATAGAACAAATCCCAGCAAGCCCTCTCAAAATAATCCAAGAGTGAAGTATGTTGCTCTCTAGCGCAACTCGAACCATCATAAAATGAAGCAAACTACTGACCAAATGGACTCCCGGATCCCATGGAAAATTTGGAAATTCATTACTTCCAATCCCTACTAAATGTTGATGTGACATACTAATAATTGTTAGAAGCCCTCCGTCCTCATCCCAATGAGAATTTGAATCTGTATCAACCTTTGAGATATCCTCTGTCCCGTGGCCTAAGATACTCTCCGTCATGCCCAAGGCCTCAACTATCTGTCTTTGATGATCCTCCCCTATCCTATTCTATGTAATAAAGTCACTCATGTTGGGAGGTCTCTGCTTATCAACTCTCCATGTTCCTTGGCATTGTCTATCTCCCCCTCTATTGTTGTCAATGATGAAAATATCGGGAAAGGCTAACATAAATAACTGCAATCATCTGTAGGCCTTAGAAGTATCATATGCTTTGGTCAATCCCAAGGACTGGACCAAAAGATCATCCATTGGTACCCATGGTGAATAATCGTCTGTACTCATCACTAAACTCCAACCATCGGGTACAACAGTCGGTAACTCCACAACCTATTGGTCAATCACTCTCCTTCCATCATCACTCATGTAGTTGCTACTACTGTGAAGGTGATCTCCCAAAAACATGTACTATTGCAAGGGAGAGGAATCTCCATTCTCCACTAAGTATGTCTCCTCCCGACAATCTAATGTGTCCCTTTGAATCCCACTGTACACCTATGCAGGCCCTAGTGAACTAACTCTCATCATCATATGCACCTGTATACTCATGCATGCCTCTGTATCCTCATGCATCATCATGTATCCAAGGTGTACTGTTGGGTCAACCTCTATATGGATGTCATCCACTCTTGAAACACCAATGTAAGTGTTCTCATAACTACCCCTAGCTCTAGAATCCCCATGTGTATGTGTATTCCCAACTGTCTCAAAACCCCTCATGAAGGGTGGTTCATGTGACACATGGACATCCTCCTGCATCTCTGGATCATATCTCTCCATACTCTTCAGTGATCCTGGGTACTCCTCATGCTCCTCCATCAATTGGTGCTCCTCTGCCAAACCACCAACATCCTATAGCAATGTGGCTGCAGGATATATCTAACTCTCTATTGATATAGATGTAGCGGATATCTGACTAGTCTCCTCAAGGAGCTCCTCTAATATAGACCTTGATTCTTGAAGGGTTGTCTGTGTGCCTTCCAATAATCCTCGTGTTCTCACCAACTCATGAGTGAGTCGGTCCACCTCAATCTCCTTCTCCCTCAATGCTCTGTGATACATCTTGCCAACCTCCAATAGGTAATCTCTATCCATCAACAACTGTTAGTAGCTAGTCGACCCTCATCACAGTCACTCTCTCCCCGTGTGTATGGAAGTCATTAATGGCAAGCCCCCCATCTGAACTATCATGTGCCATCGAGGCCCTCCAACAATAACTTGCCACCAATGCGTGTGTATCATCAATGCATCTAGTGGATGCCATGATCATATCCTCGCTAACTCTCAACTGCCCTGTCAAGTGTCGTGGCTCCTAATCACAATCTGACTGAGGTGCTACCTAATTCCTCTCATTGCTAATGTCAACAATGGAATCCCCAACAACACACTCCTCAAAAGATAAGGCACTGAACTGCCCACTGTCCACTGTGCTACTGAGTCCTCTTGTATGCCACTGCACACCATCACCAACTGCTACCCTTATCTGAATCACACTATATCCTGTATGAGCAATTGCATCCTGTTGTGCGCTCACTCTGCTAATTTCATATGCAATTGGATCCCATACAGATGTGTTCAAACATGAGATATGGTCATCCTGACCAATAAGGAGTGCATCCTTATCACTGTAAACCGGTCTTGGAAGTGAGTATCCCAACAAGCTGTCATTCTCCACAACATGATCTAACAATAGACTCCCCAAAAGAGGTTCCTTTCTCTCCTCATACTGATAAGTATGTATATAGTCAACTAGCTCCAAGCCATGCATCTCCTCCTGGGTCTGTAGATCCATATGTCCCTTGTGTTCAAATGCTACACAAGGCTCCTCTACCAGCTCCAAAATGCTATTGATATCCTCCTTTGTCATGTCTCATAATTGTTCAATAAGGTAAGGACTGTGTCATGCTCAACTCCATGGGAGGAACAATATCCCCCATGCATGACCCCATACTAGGTGCTAACACATCTGAATCCTCACAAGTGTCACCACCATGCTTAATTGTTGAATCCTCAACACTGTCTGATAGGGAAGCTAAAGAACATGCACTATCATCCTGTCCATCTAACTGTCCATCAAATGCGCAAGAGTCTAATGACTGCTTTGATGAGGCATCTAAGGCATCATCCTCATACTCATCATCCTCGTCATTGTCATAGTGCACCTCAACGTAATACACTCTCCCTTTACCCCTACATCTATGATCTGGATCCCAAGGCTCTTTGCAACTGTAGCAAAGTTCCTTGCTCCTAATGGGTGTAGGCTCAATCTGTGCTTCCTTCCATCTACTAGTTGGTAGTGATGTATCTACCTCCTTGCCTTCTTTGGCTCTGTTTTATTTTGCTATTTGGCTCTGTTTTATTTTGCCTCTAAAAAGTGATTTATTTGTCCCTATGGCTTCTCCGACCACTAAAAGTCACTTCTCATCATTTAATCTTGTAGTGGTCTTCCTCTCGATTCCGATGAGCTATTACATTAAGAGGTTTCTCCAAGTATTATGTCCAAAATGACCTTCTTAGTGAAATTAATTAAAATATGACTCATAATAACTCAAAATTACGAAAATCGTTGAAATGCAACAGAACCAAAGCCAAGCTATGCGGAATGGATCCTGATGATGAAATATGATGAACGATGCAAGTCATGCCCAATAAAAACCCTTAATACCCCTGAACTCGTTGTCACCCCCTTCTGGCTACCCTGGTAGGCATAACACTCTGTAATATAATAATGCCCCAAAATAGGGACATTACATTGGAGCAGTAGCTCATTAGAAGGTTGCCCCTTCGAAGAGGCAATTGAACAAGAGTGGATCCCTTCCATTATATGATCTATTGTATGGTGTTGTCCTACCCTAAGGGTTTTCATAATAACAAAGTGAGGGTTTTCTATATTGTTCTTGGATCTATTGTGGTGATTTTGTATTCAAATAATTGGTATTTAATGGGGGATGACATTGTAGAGTCTCTTATTGATCTATGCTCTTGTCCTTTTAATTGTACACATTTCAACTAGATTTTGACTATTCCCCTTCTACCCAAATCTACTGCTGGGAATTCTACAATAGGAGATTTGAATCATTGGTGCAGATCTAGTGAGGACAGATTCATGGTGCAAATTTGTTAATCTCTCAATAGGCCGCTAACAACAAACTTGAAGTGGATCAATTTAATGTGTTGAGAAAGCAGATCTATGTATATTGGTAGCAGATATAGAATCCATTATCCTTTTCTCTCTCTTTTTTTTTTGATTTGAAAGTGTGTTATGTTTTTGAGGCTTTATGTGTTGTTTCTTTCCTTAAAGATGCAACTTCCTTCATTAATTCATTGGGATCTTCATGACAACATTTTGTTCAACCACAAATGACCATTCACTACCATGGACTCAAACCTCTCATGGATGACTACCATGAGGAGTTACTAGACCCTTAAAACTAAAGGGGTTCTAATATGCATAATCATCAAACGTCAAATTGTAAACCTTCCATGGATCACTACCACATGCTAGTTATCAAGCCCTCAAGACTAAAGGAGCTCCAATACCATGCTAACTATGCAATGAGACATAACACAAAAAGATTGACAGAAAAGGCTTTAGCCATCCTAACAATATACAGCCTGAGTGGGCATAATGGTTAAGAACATGTGTTTCCTCTTAAGAGGTCATAGGTTCAAATCCAGAGGGGGGTAGGGTATGTATACCTTCATAGACTTTACCGGTCAAATCGTTGGGCGGAGAGGGGAATCGTTGGGCGGAGAGGGGTCCGGTGACCTTAAAAATAGATTATTATTATTATTATTCATCCAATAATATCAATATATAGTATATGGAAGTTCTATATATGCTCTCACACTAACAACTCATTAATAAATACCAATGACACCTCATAAAAAATAAGGATGACAATTCATACATAAATGATTAAAGACTTTGTGATTGTGTAGAGATCTCCTCCACCCCTACTAGATTAAAGTAACCCATCAATTTATAATAAATAAAATAATTCAATAATATACTCAAACAAAAAAGTTTAATCAAAACTAAAACTATGGTCAACTTTACTTTACAATATCATTATCTAGATACAATATTTAATTTTTCATTAAATAAACAATAAAAAAAATATTAATTTTTTATACATTAAATTTATCACTAATATTAATATTATTATTATATTATTTAATAATAACGATAAAAACCGTCACACGTAACCAATTCATACACATAACCCAAAGTGTATACACACCAATATTTATTTAAATATGGATTAATATGAAGTCTCATACAATTTTTTTATTATTATTTTGGAGTAGCCATACTTCTCCAGCTTGACGTGTATGTAAACGAGTTGAAATGAAATATGAAACGCCTATATATTTTCCGGCGTTGATGTCTAGAAAAATGTATGTCAGGGACTGTACTATCACGCGGGATTAATTTTTCAACCCTCGGGTGGGAAGGGTTGAATGGGAAAATTGTTTTACAGTGTCAAACGAAACGAAATCAAAGACCAACCTCTGTGGGATTTGATCCCCGATCGTCAAAGTGATCTCAGATCTAAGTGCGGGTGCGGAATTTACTGCAGGGCAATCAAGGAGCTTAGGCAGCTCGTCCCACCCAGGTTCGAAACGCTGGGACGCCGAGCTTGCGCCCCGGCATATTTTAATTCGAGATTTGTGACATGATCCACTACTATTGGCATATTTTTGGGCACGCCGTTACAGCTTTTATGAGCCAGGTAAAGTTCACTTCGGTATTTGTAGTTTTTGTTATTATTTAGTTATTTACATTTTGAATTTTCCATGGAAATTTGACGAGCAAGCTTTGATAAGATCCAATTACAAGCCCCGTAAATTTACCCGCAGAACAAGCAAACCCTACGTCTAATGGCAAATCATATTCGACCACAGTGCGAACAATGCAGGTTCTGATCGGTGTGAGGAACTGTAGTTGTGTATGAAAACCTCGTTCTTAAATACGTTTGAGGCTTTGGACATTCATAGGATATATTTTTTCCATGGACAATTTCCTCGGGAAACCCTCCAGGCGCTTGCTCATATTCCATGAATGACGCCCTGGTCATTGCCAGAGTACCATATGTACTAACGCAGAGAGACTTTATCGGACATGAACCCATGACGTCTTCAGATCTCTAGCTTGAAACTGGCCGATTCAAACTGATTCAACCCACGGGGCTACATTCATATATATAACTATATAATTTTAATGGAAGTTGCATAGAGAAACACGTCCTGAGGTTGGGGGCTGCACTGTGTAACACGAACTTCTTTCAGTTTAAGGACCAGGTCTAAGGGGTATGCATTATGCCAAACTCAGTGGTGAATTGCAACTGGCCTTGCTCCTTTTGACATGCCATATGTGTGGGGTAGACATCACCACAGTGAGAATCAGCTTAAGGACCAGGTCTAAGGGGTATGATTCAACCCATTGGGCTACATTCATATATATAAATATATAATTTTTTGGAAGTTGCATAGAGAAACACGTCCTAAGGTTGGGGGCTGCACTGTGTAACATGAACTTCCTTCAGCTTAAGTACCAGGTCTAAGGGGTATGCATTATGCCAAATTCAGTGGTGAATTACAACTGGCCTTGCTCCTTTTGACATGCCATATGTGTGATGGCTTAATACTCTGTCAACCTTATCAGTGAACCAAGGCC
>ML782008.1:0-50192 GCA_009831015.1 Picea engelmannii | reverse complement strand
ATCCCTTCGTCCGATGCCATCTTCTCTTTGAAAGAAGCTCTCTTTCTCAATCCAATTAATGGATTCTCTGCAACAAGCTCGCCTTCACCACGCTGTAGCTTTTCCCTGGTTATCATGCAACTCAAATCCAAACATCAACTAGCACTGATACCACTTGATCCGTTGGATCTTTTGAATGATTATGGTTGAGTTTTAAACTTGCATGAATAAATTAACCATTTGAGAATTTAATGAAAGAATGAGGAAAGAAGAGGATTATTTCAGTCAAATACACATATGCAGATCTGAAAAGAATAATGAACAACAACTATAAGAACGCAGGTTGATAACGGAGTTCGGCACAACTTTTGCCTACGTCTCCGGGCATTTTCTCTGTGAGGGAGGCTTCTTTATTTCTGCTCAAGTGCTCAAAATTACATCTCAGCAATGCCAAATGGCTACAAGACTGATCTGGTCTTGTTGTTCCAGATCTCAAGAACCCTGCAAAAGAAACGGCATGCAAAACGGATGCTCCAAGCTCCCAGAAACGATCCGACAACGTCTCCACCTCAAAGGCTTCCCTGCATCAAACTGACTTTGGCTTGGCTTTCCTTCAGCATAACTCTACTCTGAATGACTGTGTTAGGCCTCAAACAGGCCTGGTTTATATAACATTGGAGTTGGTTTCACATCCCCAACTTCCTCCAAGAATCTGGCCTCCAAAAATGCTCAATATCCCCCAAAAATGGAAGAAATCAATTAAAACTAGGCATATTTAATTACAAAAAACCAAATTTGTTTAAACAAAACCCACTTTAGCAAAGTTATTGGGCCGCAGCCCCCAACCCCCAGGCGCGCGCCCCTTTTTCTGATCATATGGAACGGTATGTGGCCACGCGCCTTATGCGCTGGCCCCTTCCTATTGGCCCAACTCCTGGTCTCGTGGCGGATTATATGTGACCTGTGGCTTATGGTTAACACCTCCCCGTGCCAACCGGTGGCTATGGCCCCGGGTCTCGTGGTATTAGCATAGGACCCGGGCCGACGGTTAACAACCCGCGCCAACGGTTATGGTGTATGGTTATATGCCATGGTCGTATACCAATACAAAGGGCTGGGGCTAAGCCCCGGCCCTTTTCCTGCCGAACATAAACTTGGTTTCATTTTAAATCAAATTCGCGCCGTTTGCTAAACAAGAAACACCCGTCGCCCAAGTGGCTAGCCCGTCGTCGTTGGTCCTTTGCTCACCGAGAGGTCTCGGTTTCGAATCCCCGGAGTCACCAACTTTTTGTATTAAAACCAACAACCAATAATACAACGCCACGTGGCAGCCCGTAACTGGGCCACGTGGCGCTTTAAAAACCAACCATAATCTAACACGCGTCAATCCCTGATTGGACCACGTCTGCTGCCACGTCGTCTCTGCTGCGTCAGCCCGACCGTACGCCCTGTCAGCCGCCACGTCATCCGATGACGTCATCCTGTCACATGTCACCCTCCCAGTGGTGACACGTGTCACTTAAGTACTGGTCCGATCGTACGCCAAATATGCCAAATCCGTATGACACGTGTCGCGTCCTGGTGATGCCACGTGTCCCTTGTAGGACCTGCCACGTGTCACCTTTTGGAGCCGCCACGTCAGCTGTACGGCCCTGCCACGTCAGCTGTACGGGCATGACACGTGGACTGTACAGTCATCCCCTTTTTTGCCCGTTTGACTTTTAGGACAGAACGCGATATCTTCTCCATACGGACTCCGTTTGACGAAGTAAATATACCACCGGAATCAGGAAGACAAGACGGACGCAATGGCACAGGTTTCGTCGCATTCCGAGCACTTTCATTTTTGAGCATTTTTCAAGCTCTATCAGGCTTCTGGATCCGATTTCGGATCAAAGATCCTCGACCATATTGTTTCTAATACAAGAATACACATTGACTCCGAAATAATTATTGCAATTCTAAGCTTTCCTGCCCCCACCTCCAAGAAAGAAGTCCAAGCTTTCATGGGCATTATCAATTTTGTCCGTAGGTTTGTTCTTGATTTTGTTGTCATGGTTAAACCAATTCATAATAATATTTTGAAGAAAGATCGTTCTTTTTCTTGGACATGTGACGTCGAAAATGCTTTCCTTAAGATTAAGAAAGCAATCATTTTCGCACCGGTTTTGTCGAAACCAAAATTTGAGAAAGATTTTATTATATATACCAATGCCACCGAGGAAGCAATTTTTGCTATCCTCTTACAGAATGATGACCAAAACAATGAAAAACCTGTAGCATACATGAGCTAGAGTTTATTAGATGATGAAATCAAATAATCTTATATTGAAAAACATGTTTTTTTCTCTTGTTAAGGCTATATAAATTTTTTTCCACTTTATTTTAGGAAAACATACGCAGATAAGAGTCCCTTTGCCTGATGTCAAGTTTCTTCTCTCACAAACTTATCTTTCAGGAAAACTTGCACATTGGCTTGCCAAAATTCAGGAGCATGATTTAACCATCATGACTTCAAAAATGATCAAGGGACGAGACTTATCCCTTCACTTAGCTTAGCACCCTGAACGAAGTGAAGAACTTGATGATCATGATAATCCTCTTTCAACTCTATTCTATATTAAAAATCAAAAGATTTCTATATATGAACATCCTTGGTATAGAAATATGGTGTATTACTTGCAACATAAAAAATGCCCAGATAACTTGGATCCTCACCAGAGAATAAGACTGCCTCGAATCTTCCAGGTATATCATTTTGGGAGACTTCTTGTTTAGAATGTCCGCTTATGGTTTATTACTTCGATGTGTGAATGATGAATAAGCACATAAATTGCATAGGAAATTCATGGATCAACAGTTTCTATCATTCACATTAGTGGCCATTTTTCTGCTAAAGTTACTGCCTTTAAAATCATATGAAATGGCTACTATTGGCCTTTGATATTTCGAGATTCCTATAAATTCACAAGATCTTGTGATAAATGCCAAAACTTTGTTGGGAAAGAACGTGTTTCTTCCATGCCTTTACAACTTGTCCTCCTGGATTTTTCTTTTTCTAAATGGGGCCTAGACTTTATTGGTCCTATCAATCCTCCGTCTTCCGCATGGCATATTTTTATTTTGACAGCCATAAACTACTTTACTAAGTGTACCGATTTTATTCCTCTTAAGCACGCACATGATGAACAAGTAATTTCTTTCCTGGAAACTAATATCTTTTCTAGATTTGGCCTTCCACTAGAGATCATTACGGATAATGGCCCAGCCTTCATTTATGCAAAGTTAACTCAATTTTGGGTTAAATTAGGGGTCAAACATTTCACTTCATCAACCTATTACCCCCAAGGAAATGGACAAGTTGAGTCCACTAACAAAAACCTGGTTAGGATCATCAATAGGACCACAAAGGATAAACCTCGCTAGTGGCACACACTTCTCATTTACGTTCTCTCGGCAGATCGTACTACCACTAAGGCAAGCACAAGTTGTACTCCCTTTCAACTCGCATATGGCCAAGAGGCTATTCTTCCTACTGAGTTGGAGATTTCCTTCTTTTGACTGATTTTACGGATTGAAGAATTAAATTCTTCTAATGTTCCCCAAAGGATAAATGCATTGTTATCCCTGCAAGAACAAAGGAATTTTTCCTTAGAGAACATAAAGAGAAGGCAACAAACTGTCAAAAATTATTTTATCAGACAAGCAAAAGCTGTTGAATTCAATATTGACGAAAAAGTCCTACTATGGGACTCAACTCACGCTGAGAGAGGAAGACACTCAAAGTTCCAAAAACTATGGCTAGGGCCTTTCAAAATCACTTTTTTCCTAGGTGAAAACTCATACCTTCTAAAGGATTTGGAAGAGCGATTGTTCTCTTACAACACTAATGGTTCCCACTTGAAACATTACGTGGAACCAACCTGATAATTAACGCTTATTTGAATGACTTTTGTATATAATCTTTTGTTTTATTGTTTTCTTTTTTGCTTTGGTCTGCTGAGTTTTAATTTCTGTTGTTTTGTTTTATTTATTTATCAGAAATAAAGTCTGGATAATTTTTTCCATAACGATGTCATTCTGTAAATATTTTTGATCAATAAGAAATAAGGTATACACAGTTGCCACGATGTCCTACTTTCAGACATTGCTGAAATTTCTTTTTTCTTTCAACACTGTTGTAGGATAGTTGATTTTGCCTTCTTCCCTATTTCTGCTTTCCCTTTCTTCCTTCCATCCTGAGATTCAAAGAACATATTATAAAGTTTCTCCTTAAAATATTTAAGAAGCATTATATGTTACATATTGTTCGAATGTTATGCATACAAGACCAAACCCCCTCATACGTACCACTTTCCATAAGTTATTCCCAAAGTCCCTTCTCATCATTTCCATTAAGCCATTTTTTTCCCCCTAATGCATAACTATTCTTTTTCAGTGGTTTTAATAACATCTACTTCTACCGATCTGTGAAACCATACAATTTGAGTTCTGAATATGTTAGAAACAGATTTCCCTATGGAGTCGCCAGTTTGTTGACGCCTAGAAGCGTAATGTAGTACCCTTGCGCGAAAATGGGTTGCAATGCCTTATTATTTATATACATATACTAAATAATAGATAGATAGGTGGGAACCCTTTGTTTGAATCATGGTGAAGAGAAAATTCTTCTTTAATTTGCATCCATGAGGACTTTACTAAGCATTTACAGTTTGAGAAAACACAAAGTTTCAAACAAATTTTCACATGCGATCAATTATTATAATGGCTTACAATTTAAAAGACGAAAGAAAGTGACAAGCACTTCGACTCACACTCACATTGGTTATAATATGTTACATTCATGGTGTTGGTTGTGTTATGTGGGAAATAGTTATACAATTGTTTGAAGTCAATTAAGTCCTTGCAAACAAGGGACTTGTTACAATTTAAAATGGGCAAGTTATGGCATATTATATGGTTTTGTTATGGTTAATATTTGGTTTTGTTGTGGGAACGCTCGTACCATGCTTGGTTGGTGGAAATTTATGTTGGAAACGACGTGAAATTACTTTATGTCGCTCCAACCATACCCCAAGACTGTCACCCTCATTTGATTCACATTGTGGTTTTATTTTGGATTGTGGTTACTCCGTGTTGCTTGGCTTTTGAACAAAGAACAAGGTTTATGGTTGGTTTTCCTCGCATTTTCTACAACATGTACGAGGGTTCTTTCTTTTACATTCATTAGTGTACTTTGATTTAGAATAGAATTAAAATGTTGGCTCTTAGAATTCATATACAAGGTGCTTGCTTTCTAAAGTTACAAGGGCAAATGTATTCTCTGTCTGTGCAAAATTGGTTGGCATGTTATATTGCAATTTGGAAATTGTTACTGTTCCTTCTTGGTTATGGTTGTGCAAGATATAAGGTTGTTTCCCTATCATGGTTATGACACCCCGAATGGATACTTGCTATGGATAGCTATTGTAAAATTATGTTATGACATCTCCATTGAACTCCTTGAAAATTGTGATGGGTTTTTCCTCTATTAACGACAGTGGTAACCTTGAAGTAACTTGGTTTTGATTATGTTTTCTATGCCTACATAGTCTTAAACGACTTTCGGTCTCTATTATTTTTCCCATGTAAAGAATATTATGGGCCTGTGAGTGTTGTTGCGACCATGTGTGGTCTGTGGAAACTTTTGTTATAAAAGAAATGGGGAAATATTGTTTTGTTTTCCACCCAGGTGTCGACCAGGGCCTTGTTTTGATTTTATATGTCTGTTGTTCAGATGAGCTTGATTCTCATTCTGTTTTGTAATGGAATATAAGAGTTTGTGGCACTGTTGATTCACCCCTCAATATTGAACGTATATAAGGTCATTCCTTGCTTTGCGACCACCGTGGAATCAATTGTGTTAAATATTGTTATGGTAATGTTGGATGTTTTGTTCTTTTTAAACTTTAATCGTGAATGACCTCACCCTCCATTCTAACCTCATCCTTCCTTGTCTTGGAGGTTGTAAACATATGCTGGGTTTTTGTTTTGACCAAGAAGTGGAGGGATCTGTTACTTGCATCATTGGTGTATTACCTATGGGGGCTTGTTGGTCGATTTTATGGGTGTATGGCTTGTAAAAGAAGAGGCACCAGGGTTTCGAATCCAACCTGTAATATAACGAACATTGAAAGTTGATACCAACGTGTATGTTGAAGTATTTTTGGCTTGTGTTATGCTCCATTTGGATCTTAATTTAGTCCAAGTTTTGTTTGCTGGGATAATTCTGCTAATAGTTATCATATGAAAACTTTGCAAATTAAAATGAAACATTTTTGTAGTCAAGGAAATTGGTTATGAAGATTTCCATTTCGGTGCAATTGTGTTAAGTTTGTACAATGAAAGATGACCTGATATGGTTATATTACTCACATGGTTATGATCAACTATTGAAGATTTTATAAGGTTTAATAACTAGACATCAGAGGCACTTTGGGTTTTCTGGAGCTCTATGTTATGCAACAGTTTGGGTTATGATTATTTTTGTGGAAATTCAATACCATATGTGTATTTTTCCTCAACCCTACCTATTGGTTGGAAGTGTTGTGTTTGCGATTTTGGACAGTACCCTACACTTTTGATAAACATATGTGAACAAGAAAAGAAGAAAATTGGGAATTGTGGGATGACAGTCCCGAGGTTTTTTCTGTTTTTTATTTTGGATATTATGGGACAATTAAGTCTTGAGTTTGAATGTTTAACATAAAATATTTTTGGAAAAAATGGAAATGCAAAATTGAAGAAAATAGATGTTAATTCATGAACGAAACAATAACCATCTCATTCCCGACCATTATACCACTTTTCTCTCATTACAATCCTCTCACCTTCCCAATATCCCTATTCACCCCCTGTTCGGATAACAATTGATTGATGATTTTTATGGATGGATTGCATGTGTTTCTATGGAAAATGATAAGATCCAACTTTTGATTCTGTTTAGCTAGAGTTAATGCATGGAGTATTAAGAAGTTTCCATGTCATGTTTTGGACTATTGCTTCAGGATGAACTTTATCAACAGAGGCAGTAATGGTAGAACTAACAAAGGTAGGGGAAATTGGCAGAGGGGTCACAAAAGACCTCGGTTCTTCATACATTTTGATGCTAACCCCCATGAATTGAACCATATTTTCCAAGTTGGGTTCTTCAACCTAGTAGGCCAAGGGATCCTTCAACCCTGACCTGAAAGGCCTCCCTTCCAAGTACATCATAACCTTTCTGGCATCCCATTCCATCCTCATGTATCAATGCAACCAGAAATTCTTGCCAACGATGGCTGACAAGAGATTGTCCATCAGCCTGTTGTTCATCATCACAAATGGCCTACCTCTTCTTTTCCATTACCGCCTCAACCACCTAAAAATCAAATTGCCCAAGATGATCCTGCTGTCTCACCCATGCAGTCATCACATGCCAGTAAAAGATTACAAACTGATGTCCTCGAGCCTATACAAGACAAGGGAAAAGGGGTAGCTACTCCCTCTAACTCATCCAAGGAATCTGCCAAGTTCTTCTCCTCTCGCCTTCATCTTGAGGATGATTGTTCTCATGTTATTAGTGTAGTTCATCCTTAAGGCTCTAACTAGTCAAAGGATGCTACATAAAATTTAAAAGGTGACATCAGTGAAAAGAGGCCTAATGCCTCTCATAGTAAATATGGATTTTGACATTGGAAAATGTTATTTTTTAATGTTAAAGACAATATTTTTACTTGGATAAATTTTTGGACAACAAGCATATTTTTAGACATTCTTTTGGGATAGCATGGATATAACACTTTTTGCATATGATCATATTATATTGGGTTGATATTTAAAATATTTGGTCATAATTTTGAAAATGGGAGTTACAAGGAGGATATATTTGAAATCTAATGATTGATTTTTATATTTCATGTCTTGATGATTATAAAAGGAAATAATTGGGAGTCACAAGGGGTCCCACCTATTTAGTTATTATTTAAGACCCTTATTTATATATTATTATTATTTGTTTGTCTCAAACTAACTGGTTAAGTTATTTTGACTTAATTAAAGAAAGGTAGTTGGACTACCCTAACTTATTGAGGAGGAATAAAATCTCAATGAGATGAAGAGACAAAGAGGAGGAGAATATAAGGAGAACTACAACCATAAGGTTTTCTCTATACTAGTGAGATACTTTCAACTTTCATTAATTCTGAGATTACTAGAAATTTTAATCCTCTTGATGACAACAGGGTCTTATTGAAGGCAGTAGGATTCAAAAATCGAATCACGTATTTCAACAACTTGTTTTAAAGGTGTATGATTTATCTTTGATAGACTGTGTATTTATTTTTGTGCATGAATTGAGTTTCATGACTGATAAATAATATCTTGCAGATTCAAGTGATAGCATTTTGTGGAAAGATGATCCGAATCTTCAGTTTCATTTTTATTCTTGATTGTCAGAGTATTTTAGTATGGTGCCCATCGAAGGCTTCTAAATTTGATTTTGGTCCCTACCCTCGCAGGGGTTTGTAGAGAGAACTCGGTTTTGTATCTCAGAATGAAATAAATGAAAATTTTGATTATTGTTTCAGTCTCACACATGTGTTTTAATGATCAAGTTCATTCTTTTGCTTTGATCTCCATATATACATTTGTATACTTTTTTTACACATTTATTTAACTTTGTTTAAGTTTACTTATTTTTCATTGATATATACAACACATAAAAGCCAACCTTGGTTCTTTGTAATTAATACTTGTGGATTAAGCGATTTTTTTTTAGGCTATAAACCTCGAGTGATATTTCCAACTATCTTATCTTAGCTCGACAAGATCTGAAAATTCTTGAGTAAGTTTTTCCATACCTTTTCCTCAACACACACAAGCCATTAACTATCAACCAATACCAATGTTTGTTAAAATCATCTCATACATGTCATGTCAAGCATCATCTATATCAACTGCTATCATATTCATTGCCCACATCCAAAATAAATCTTTGAATCTTCTTATGTATCAGGGGGATAAGAACATGAAATAAATAATGAAATATGATTTTGGGAATTAAGGGATAACATATGTAAAGTTAAAAAATGAAGGGATTGGTCCTGAAACAACATATATTCATCCATTTCCATAGTTTATGTCATTTATCCAAAACTGAATTTCATTTACATTGTGAAAGACAACCATCTTGATGATAAATCCTTTTCAAATCTGTGAGAGTTAATCATATATCCTCATTGTTTTTTCTAAACTGATAACAACTTTTTCTCTTAAAAGTAAAACATTTTATATTTCATACAAGAAGGGGAGAATAAGAATGAAATTTAAATGATACATGTTCATGTGAATTAAATGAATGACGAATGAAAAGTGAAAGTATGAGGGATTTGATCTTGTATGGAAAAATAAAAACATTTGCTAATTCTCAGACAACCCAACCAAATTCAAATAAGTAAGCCTTAGAAACCAATGACTAGATCTTCAAACAAACTCTGCATTTACCAAATAGCTTAATATCTACATAGAATTTATGTATCGTAACCTTTAATGATCACCAAATAATATATAGAAAGGGTTATACAAATTGAATATGCCAATATTTAAAGACCCAAAGCTGTATGGCATAACTGTCCTAGTAACTTTTATCTTAAGGTTACATTGTTCCCAACAAGCCATAAAATATAACACACTTGATAGAATCCTTTTATTTATTTATTACGTTTCTTCAATCAAATAAGGTTAAAGAGCCTTAAAATATTCGTGTATATATCTCATATCACAACTGCATATATCAAAACCATTGAGGGTTTCAAACAGGGTAACATTACCCTTTCACTTGTTCAAAAAAATATATCAACCTTGGAAAGATGCTTAGCCATTTATTTGTGTAAGGAATGCAGAGGTATCAGGCCAGACAGTCATGAAAAACACTTATAAGTTCGAGTTTAAAACAAGAAGTCTTCATGTCATGCACAAGACATAAAATCCAATTTTTATCATGGAAAAATACGACCAAATAACTCTTTAATCTTATAGTTATGTCGTCGACGGTAGTTTTTTTTTTAAAATAAAAAGATCCAATGATAGGATAACACACAGGACAAATGTTTGTAACATATGTTTAAGCAAAGGATAATTTTGAAAGACATAGATTCAAAACTGAGTAGTGTAATGTACAGGCAGAAGAAAACCCACGAATCATTTCCACTTTTTAGCTCAATGTTTCAAGTATTAACGAGTGGGAAATGAAGTTGCAACAGAGCCAGTATTTATTTTTTGAAAGAACATGAATGAAGTTGCACCGAATCGAAAAATGAGCTATTTACAATGAATTCACATAGTCAAGCCCAAGAGGTAATATTTTTCAGGACGAGGGTTTATGCCAGAGTATTAAAAAATGAACATTTTCTTTAGGAGTGACAAAACGAGTTCAAGAATACACGCATACTCATTTACTAGTCAAGCAGATCTATTCCAAAAACTATTACTGCAAAAACAATCCATTTGATGGGTATGATATAAAATAGCCATACCTTTCCTCGGTGCTTTAAATATCTCTGAAAAACCAGTCTTTGATTTATTACAACTACCAGATTCAAGCTCCGGAACCATAGTGTTACTCAACTAGCATGAAATCAAAATGAAATGCCAAAAACCTAGCACAAGGTGGTATACCTCAACGAGTAAATGCATGTGTCTCATGCATTGGATGCATGGGTGTCACGTTCTTAAAAAATTGTTAACAAATCAATTTTTTAATCCATATCATACTTCCAATATCCTCCATAACAAATCATAGATAAAAAATATTCCAAGTGTTATAACCCTAAATTGCACCATACATGCATACCTGGCATCAAACCCTCTTACTTGCTATTTTTTCCAAGCCATCATTGAGCAACTCTTCTTAAAAACACTATTTTTGAAGATGTACGTGCCCTGCACCACTACTGCCCGCATACACATGCTTGTTGCACCACTACAACTCACGTACGTACGCTAGCTGCACCATTACAACCTGCGTATAGTCACAAAAGTTGCAAAAATTAAAAATTTGCAAGGAATTCATTGAGATTACGGGCTATTAGGTAGTTTTCCAACTGTCCCACTGCCTATAGCACGTCACTCAACCGAATAACCATACTTTTGTCATATAAAATGAGGTGTTGGGGTCTCATTCCAAAGCTAAGCATAAGAACAATGAAACTCTTCCTGTTTCACATCCCCTCCTTGCCCCAAGATTTTGCAGCCACCTTGTGAGATTTGTACCAGAATTTCCCATTCTTGCCTTTTTCCTCCATCATAAGCCTATTCCATTCCCTATAGAGAGGTTGAGAAGAGAAATATACATGGAAGCGCAGTTGGAGCTTGGTGAAGAGGATGTTGGACCAGGTTCGAGGGGTAGTCGTCGATCTCATTGTAAGTAAACATTGTGATATCAATAAAATGAATACTTTTTCTGTCCCGAAATATGATGTCTCAAATCTTTGTGTTTGATTTATGATTTATTCTAACATCTAATCCATGATTTATATATGAGATGCATGTTTGTAGTTCCTTGTTTATCTGTTTGTGAATGCAGGTCAACCTTGGGAGGAGACTTGTAGTTAGCGGAGCAATTGAACGTGGAAGGATTGACACCGGACGCGGAGTTAAGGGTAAAGTTACCGGATATTTTCACTTTGTATTTCATGCATGAATGTGGGATATATTCGGGGTAGTTATAAAAAGTAGGAGACTTTTAGACGGTTAGATCTGCCTACATGTTGAACCCTAGTGTATTCCATAGGGGGGTTTTCCCGCTATAGCAGAACGGACGACCATACTGGGGAAACCTCAAGGGTTTTAGGGGATAGTTTTTTGGGTGTTTTAATTGGTTTTACTACATTTTTTGAGTTTATGTAAGTTATTGAGTCTTTAAGGGATTCTGGTCACTTGTTGGTGCCATACCAGTTCTCCCTTTCCTGTCAACCTGCCTGCTTGTTTTCTTTTTTTGAGAAGTTACAGAGGTGTACGCGACCTGCAGTGGGTCTGGACGCGCACATATGCGCTCTGCTTGTAGACAGTCTGCATACATACGTAGGATGCTTAAGTGTCAGTAGCGTGCCTGTGTCAAGATTTTTTTTTTTAAGAAGAGGCAGTCAACCTCTTCCCTGATTGAAGTCATACTTCTCAGGGTTTCTTGATTAAGTACAATGTCTCTGTTGTTACAACTGTAGCCTGTGTTTGACGTCAGTTTGCTTATCTTTTTAAAATATTTCTTATGTTTCCTAGATTTTTAAACTTATTTTTAGCTTGAAATTTTAAGAAAAAATGAGTTGCATTTTGAAAAAAAAATCCCCCTCATGGTCCGGGGGGGGGGGGGGGGGGGGGGGGGGGGGGNGAGGGGCATGAATCGTGTATTCATCAGTTTCTTTTAACATATTTTGTTACTTCTGCTTTGATTGGAAGAAAATATTAAAAAAAACTTAGCTTGTTAGGTCTCTTTCTTTCTTGGCATTTGCTTTGCATTGTTATTTGAAAAAGAAAAAGAAATTAACATAGTGTTGTGTTTTCTTCTCATCTTAAAAGCATTTCAAAAGAAACATAAGAAAGATAATCCTTCTTTGTTAGTGTTCTTATAAATTTCTTTTTTCGCAAGAGTTTTAACAACATCAGTTGCACTACCACACCCTTTTTGAGTAAATCAAGCCAGTAAAACGAATGCTTAATTTAAAAATAAAAGACTTTTATGTTTGTAGGGTCAATCAACTAGTTTAGGGCTAGAGCCTTGAATTAGGTTGGAGAGGAAACTCTTCAAGGCTTATAAACAAACATCGGAGTCAGAGCTAGGGAGTGTTAAAAGTCAAGTAAATGTGAAATTTATCCGGGACCCCCTTCTAACACAAGGGCTAAACATGAGGTTGCGTGAGGAAAGGTAGCGGAAATAGCCCCTCCAAATCTAGACCAAATGTAGTCGGGAACGCATATTGAGGACTTGTCGTGGGATACTGCCGGTTGCACTTTCCTACGGAGCTTCGTGGAATTCGAATTCATTCAAGATCCTCAGTTGTCTTCCAAATCACTTTCTTTCGATACCCTCGATAGGTTTCAGGCTTGTTACCCTTCTCATTGCGATCCACCCGACTGTCGACTGTACCCGCCTGGTGACTGTTCACGAGATGACAACTTAGTTTCCTTTATTCTAGGGACTTACACAGGTGACTGTGGGGGTATACCGCGATACTTAGGGCATACGTCGACCCACGCTTTGCAGAGTATACCCAGAGGGTGCTTCCGTGTTCGAGTTGCACTTGCACCGGTAAGTTGCTCTAGTGTTGGTTGACGTAACTGTTCTTCCTACTAGAGAGTGGTCTACTTGATTTTCCTTTAGTAACTTTTAGTGTGTGCTCTGTGATCCTTAGTTTTACATAGTGATTTAGTCAGTTATTGCTTTGGGTCTTTGACCTAAGGTGGTAGACCACCCACTCCGTCGGTCGTGAGGAATTTTCAGTCTTCCGCTTAGAAACGTGGAGCCGCCTATTTATAGGCATTATTTTTATAACACTGGTTCGTCGGAGTCAGTGTGTGAGACTTTTACGGACTTGAACAATCCCGCAAAGGGAGAACCTGTGCATAATATATTCATGGTAAAGGTTACTGACGATACCAACCATGGAACCCCTTTGCAAGGGGATTCTTGTGCTTTCCCTTTCTTCGAAAATGTTGGTGTCCCTTTGATGGCCATTTTTTACATTCCTGGGTTGAATGTGGGACTACCGATTTGGTTGGGTACCGTTCCAAATGTTCTAAATTATCTTGACACTTCTCAGTTAAGCACTTTATGCATGGGCACCATGTTGACATTCCTTCGTCAACAAAGTCTTCTCCTCCTCCTTCTCTCGCCTCTAGTGAAAGTATAGTTACTAGTAACCCAAAGTCTAAACGAAATAGAAAGAGGAAGAATAGGAAGAAGAAATCACCAACCTCTGCGAGTCATGTTGAAGATAGGTTGACAAACTCTGCAAGTCACGTTGAAAACCAACACCCAGCCTCTGCAAGTCATGCTAGGGGAACGAGCCTCATCAATGCGAGTCATACGAGTGATATATCACCAACCTCTACGAGTCCTGTTGGATATAGGTCATCGACCTCTGCAAGTCATGTTGAAGACCAACACCCAGTCTCTGTAATTCATGTTGGGGGCACAAACCTAGTTGTCCCTGCAAGTCATACTGGAGTTCAATCACCAACCTCTGCAAGTCAAGTTGGAGATGTGAAACCAACCACTGCTAGTCATGCTGGGGGCATTGATTTTGTTGAGAAACTTAAACAGATAGGACGTAAGCCTAAGTTCCCTTGTAATCTTTGCAAGGGAGATCACCTTACTCATTTGTGCCCTGACATTCCAGAGATACAAATATTGTGGTCCTTGTCTGCAAGCTCTTATGATTTTGAGTCTTCTGAGGTTTCCTCATAGCCTTTTCAGCCAGTGGTTGAGAAAGTGGTCACGCCGAGGCAGTCCTCGGCTGATCCCACTCTTCTCTTGGAGAGTGTTGATTCTACCAACATGGTCGCGCTGATACAGTCTTCGATTGATCCCACTCCTCTTTTGGGGGGTGATGTGCCTATAGACCATGTTTTCTCGTAGCCTATTCAGCTAGTGGTTGAGAAAGTGGTCACGTCGATGTAGTCTTCGACTAATCCCACTCTTATTTTGGAGAGTGTCGAGTCTATCAAAGTGGTCATGTCGATGCAATCTTTGGCTGATCCCACTCTTTTCTTGGGGAGTGATGTGTCTACCGACTATGTTTTTAGCATTTCCAGTTCAGTACTTTTAGAACAAGGGGGCATTCTGCTCGCTTCGAGCACACCCCCTCCAAGCCCTAGGATGGTTTCCTTTGATTGGAATGACCTTGTTGAGCCCCGTCTTCCTTCTTTCGCACCCTTTCAAATAAGGGTTGAAGTTAATTTAACAAACATTTATTGATGTATTGTGGATGAAGGAGCCTCTGCAAGTATTTTATCCTCTTCGGTTTGAAAATTCTTGGGATCTCCTGAGCTTGTGTCTTCTTCGCATGAGCTGTTGGATTTTGATAGAAGTCCTACTGAATATTTGGGGGTTCTTCCTCAGTTACCTATCTCGTTAGGTGGGAATACTATCCTTCTTGATTTTATAGTGGTGCAAGGCCCATTAGATTTCAATATGCTTATCGGACATGATTATGTATATGCTATGAATGTTGTGGTGTCTATGCTCTTTCGGGTGATGCATTTCCCTCACAATGGAAGCATTGCCACTATTGACCAGCTGGCATCTGATAATCACCATTCTAATTCGACATTAGTTCAGGTTGACCCTTTATATGCTCCTAGAGTTTGTGTAGACTCTACCCTGCCATAGGGTAATTATGTGGCGTCTTATCCTCGGTGTTTAATTGCTCCTGAGCGAGAACTTGTTCACTCATGTTTTCCTTCTTGATACATGGTCTATGAAATTGATCCGTTGGTTTATCCAATGGGGGCATGGGAGCCCTTGCTTCCCCCTCTTGGTCCAAGTGATCTTGAGTTTCCTTCTGAGTATGATCTCGTTATTTGTAGATCCTTAAGCCCTCGTGTTTGTGATTCTTCACTGATAGATTCTGCCAGTCTTAGCCAGAGCCTCCATCGTCATATGGAATATGGTAAGTTTACTTCACCCTTTGGGAATATCAACCCTCGTTTGTGTGATTTCTCAGATTTTGAATTGCCTTCAGATGAGGCTATCCTTGAATCCATGACTACGGTTTCTATACCGTGGGAGGAATTACACCGTGGTTTGTGTTTTCTTCCCTTTTGGGAGACTTTTCAAGTTGACTATCGAAGAGACTCTTGGTCTGAGCCTAGAAGTGGGCTCTACCTAAACCAGTTTCATACATGAGTCGTAGCCCCCTAGAGTCTTCTTTAAGCCCTTTTCAGACTCTATAAACATGAAAATATTGTCGAGCGATCTTGTTGTCCTTCACGCTCGCCAAACTAAAACTTTAAGGCATGTCTCTCCGGCGGTAGTTTACCCCTTTTTCGGTCTGGATGGTCAATTTTACGAACAAAGGTATACTCTAGGATCTTCGGTTCGCTAGAAGAGTATTCTCAGGTATAAGTTTAACCCTTTTTCGGGCCTGAGGGACTAAATTTATGAAAAAGGAACCCCCACGGAGTCCATAGTTAATCTCTTTTCAAATTCCCTAAAATTGAAACTACTGTCGAGTGGCCTTGTTCCTTTACACTTGTTAAACTGGTCCAGAAGAACATTCCCTACGGAGTCCATAGTTAAGCTCTTTTCAAACTCCTTAAAATTGAAACGATCGTTGAGTGACCTTGTTCTTTTACACTCGTTAATTGGTTCAGAAAAACATTTATTGGCATGAGTTTAACCCTTTTCTGGCCTGTAGATTAAGGAGGAAAAAGGCACGCCTCAGGATATTCGTCTTGTTGGGAGAGTTCTCCTAAGTAGATTTTATACTTTTTCGGGCTAAGGAGATTAAATCTAGAAAAAGGTTGCGAGTCCATAGTTAAGCTCTTTTCAGACTCCTTAAAATTGAAAAGATTGTCGAGTGATCTCGTCTTTGTCACACTCGTTAAAATGGTTTTGAATATACATATTTTCGGTGCTAGTTTACCCATTTTTTGAACCGATTAGACTACCTTCTAAAAAGATACCCCAACAGAGTCTTCTTTTATGCTTTTTCAGACTCTCTAAAAGTGAAAAACCACCGAGCGTACCTTCTCTGGGCTTGTGAAAAAATACTTCGAAGGGGGTTTCATCATGTCCTGTCATCGCATTTGCATCCCTGCATCTTTGGCCTAATGTCGGCTCCATGTTTCTCTTAATAGAACCTTTCAAGGATGCCTTATACACAAGCCTTGTAGCACTTTGCCTCTGTGTCTTGACACCTTGACCCATGGAGGAATTTTCTCGAGTGTCCTTTCCCTTCACATGTTTCATGGCTTCGAGCATCATTGTGTTCCTTGCACTTGGAAATAGTATGCCTATAACACTCGTTCCTCCTTTGTAACGTAGCATTCTTTTATTATTTTTCAAGCTCTTCAAAAATATTGAAAAAGACAAAAAAAATCAAATATACCCCAAAAAGAGTACGGGAAAAGTATTTTATTTTTATGGTAGCACAATGAGTCACCCTTGGAAAAAGCACATCCTTCTGTTTGTTCATCAAGCTTTGGGATTTAATATGACCTTAGGAAGTTGTTCTCGCTACATAGAGTTGTGCCCTCCTCCGTTTGGTTATTCTTCCAAACACATGGAGAGTTTGCGTTGCCTCCTACATCGTGAACTTATGTCAATGCCATGATGTCTGAGTTTGATCATCTGTTGTGCTATTGTCCAAGGGAATTTTTACCCAATTTGAGTCGGCCTTTCTGCAAGTTTGTCTCTTGACCTCATGCCTGACCATCCCAAAAGTCCAATCAAATCCTTGTTCGAAATCGATGAAGTTTTTTGCCTGATCACCGAGATCCTCTTGTTTGTTCCCAACGAGCCGTCGAAGACCTCTGGGAAGTGAATTCGTATACTCACATTACAATCCTACTCGAGTTTTGAAGATCTTTAAGTTGTTTCTCGAGCTTTGAATGCTTCATCTCCATCCATCAGGCATCTTTGGCTTCTTGAAGATGGATACTATACAGGTATATCTTTGATTTTGAGATGTAAATCCGTTGTGTATTTCTCGCGGATACACTTTATATAGTTATATGACATGGATCTACAGTGAATTTGATTGACAACCATGATTTATTTCATCCTGAGCATGGGTATGCCCGCCTCAGAGAGACATTTATTATTTTTACAGATGGCACCTCCTGAACTCTGGTTCCGGGCTCACTCGCTTCCTACGTTCGTGAAGATTTGTAATGTATTTCAGCAATTAGATGCTCTTCTAACCTCACACATTGGGGGCATCTGTTATAACCCTAAATTGCACCATACATGCATACCTGACATCAGGCCCTCTTACTTTCTATTTTTGTCAAGCCATCAATGAACAACTCTTCTTAAAAACACTATTTTTGAATATGTATGCACCCTGCACCACTACTACCCACGTACACACACTTTCTGCACCACTACAACTCATGTACGTACGCTAGCTGCACCATTACATCCCGCGTATACTCACAAAAGTTGCAAGGAATTTGTTGAGATTACATGCTATTGGGTAGTTTTCCAACTATCCCACCGCCTATAGCCCGCCACCCAACCGAATAACCATCCTTTTGTCATATAAAAGGAGGTTTTGGGGTCTCATTCCAAAGCTAAGCATAAGAACTGTGAAACTATGCCCATTTCACATCCCCTCCTTGCCCCAAAAATTTATAGCCACCTTGTGATATTTGTACCAGAATTTCCCATTCTTTCCTTTTTCCTCCATCATAATCCTATTCCATTCCCTAGAGAGAGATTGAGAGGAGAAAGATACATGGAAGCATAGTTGGATCTTGGTGAAGAGGATCCCAGACCAGGTTCGAGGAGCAGTCGTCGATCTCATTGTAAGTAAACATTATGATATCAATAAAAGGAATACTTTTTCTGTCCCAAAATATGATGTCTCAAATCTTTGTGTTTGATTTGTGCTTTATTATAACATCTAACCCATGATTTATATATGAGATGCATGTTTGTAGTTCCATGTTTATCTATTTGTGAATGCAAGTCAGCCTTGGGAGGAGACTTGTAGTCAGCGGAGAAATTGAACGCGAAAGGATTGACACCAGACGTGGAGTTAAAGGTAAAGTTACTGGATCTTTTCACTTTGTATTTCATGCATGAATGTGGAGTATATTCAGGGTAGTTATAAAAAATGGGACATTTTTAGACGGTTAGATCTACCTACATGTTGAACCCTAGTGTAGTCCATAGGGGGTTTTTCCCGCTATAGCACCAAGTGTGCGAGCAATCCCATGCCACATAACCACATCGGCTAGCCACATAAAATTCCAACTCAAATGACGTCCCAAATTTCACATCAAACCTCATATCCAAGTTTTCATTTAAAACCACATTAAAAGTGAATCAATAGAAAAAAAAAACACATATATTCAATGATCGGGTGTCAAAATATAATTGTGAGGTGGTCGACAACATCAATGTTGACTCAATATGTTATAACATATACAATATGCATTGGAAACTTAAAATATCGACCCTTTAATTGAAACATGTCACCTTTCTCATATAGAACAAACACTTTCATATATATATATATGATAATGTGAATGTAATGACATGTTAAATGAATATAACCAAAACTTGTATATATGTTAAACCATATAACAAAATAAACTTGTCTTCTCTTCTAAACCATATCATGTTTTTAGAACTCAACCTTTGTGATCAATGCTTGCTCAGATACAAGAGTTATAAGTAAAAGAAAACCTTCTAATGCCTCATAATCTTCTTGTATAAGTATCAATAGAATTTTCTAAGTGGAATGTGTGTAAGATAGAGGATATTTTGAATTTTATGAGAATAACCTTTTTCCTTTCTGTGCAACTAAATCGACAGTAAAACTCATAATCAAATGAATAAGGAAACATTATCACAGAGAAATGTAAATGAGACCACTTCAAGAGAGTTGTCACGTTCAATCCCGGGGATAGTTTAAATTAAACATCCTTTGTTTCTTCCTAGGGGGGCCACCTATAGTTAAATATTTAATTATCATAGATAATACAAATTTTAAATTATGCCTTGCAACTATTTGCAGGTTGGGTGGCTAGTTTGCGAGTTTGTGAGTCAACACCGCGCAAAATAGGTTAGAAGTAGTTGTAGATTAGTTTGTTTTTGTTTTAGAGTAGGTTTATAATTAATTAGAACTCTTTGGGGGACAATTCGTTGTCTTTCCCCTTTTTGTTTTTTTAATTCTTAGAGTAAACCAGGCCCACATATTGGTCATAAATGCTACACCAAATGAGAGAAGGTCTAATTAGGACCTTCCATCGAGCGCTCTCCCTTATCTGCTTGATAGGCCATTTGGACCCATCAACATAAATGACTCTCGAAGGAAGGCTAGATGATAAGCTGAGCATGTGGAGTCATTTTTATTAATTCTTTTAATTTATTAATGACTCCATCCCATATCCCTTTATGGAGATGTTTTTCTGGTATTGTACCTCTTAAAGCTCCTAGAAATATTTTACATTTCTTGTCCCAAATTAAATTTGATTGTGAGGGAGAGACATTTGCATGTGAACATGCTTTTCAATTCTGGAAATTTGTTGTTCTTAGAATATTACTAATGAAAGTGTTATTTTCAAGTTGTTTACTCCCACTTTCGTAGGCCAGATCAAGAGTTAGTGTGAGACTTTGTCGGTTGATTCTATTCACACATGAACGAAGTTTGTGTCAATTTTGGCATGATTTTGAGAATTATGATTATGATGATTTGTGTGCAGAGATATCATAGATTAGGAAGACCAAAGATGAATCTCTTAAAAAAATTTATTATCAAATTTATGCATCTTTTCTATATATTTCCTTTGGGTGATAGGACCTTTGTCAATGATTTGGTTCTCTGTTTAATTTCTCTCACTAATGAAACATATCAACTAGTGGATGAATAATATAAATCATGTCTTAATGCTACTTTACAAGATGATTTGGATTTGCATGAAAATGTTGAAAATACTAATGGTTTAGTTGGACTCCATATGTATAAATATTTATTTACTATGGGGGATATAGATCAGAGAGAGAATTGTTTTTTGGAAAAAACATATGTATCCTCCCACCACTCCATTCTCCCCTTCTTTCCTTGTGACAAAATAAAATCTCTTTTGTAGAAAATTTGAGTTTAGATTTTTCTGTAGATGACCAAGAGGAGGGTTCTTCTTTTGACAATGGAACACTTCGAGTCACACTAATGGTTATGTCAATTTCTCATTATCCTACCTCATATTTTCCATCACAATAAATGGAGGAAGCCATGGGGAAATACATGAATGTTGAATATTGTTTTAATAAAGAAAATCTAGACACTCATAACATGAATCCTTCCTCGCCGATTGATAATTTGGAATTAGTTACTTTTGATTTGAATTGTCCCATTGTTATAAATTCTCCTAGTTTAACCGAGATAGATCAAGAATGTTCTCTTACTACTCGTGGATTAGCTATTGAACCTTCTTGTTCTAAAAAATCTTGTGATTTGCTCCTCTCTTCTAACCATGAGTATGTTTTGGAAGATATTTCAAATTCTCATATTATGCAGGAGCACAACAACAATGATGATCTTTTCACTCAAGGAGAAGAAATAAACATACAAGACATAACACTTTTATCACAACAATCCACTTTTTACTTGAAAGAGGAAAATCGTGTTGAGGAAGAATGTGGTGATTGTGAAACCATTCCTAGTGTGGAGCCTACTGATTCATAATCAACCACCAATGTTCTTAAGGAGGATGAACTACCATTCAAAGAGTCATTTTTTGAAAATATTTCTTATTCAAGAGAGGATTTTCATTCTCTTAATTCTTCTACTTACTATTTTTCATATCCTGATCTCTTTAATGGTTTGATCTTGTAGGAAGCCACCCATTGTCCTATTCAAATAAAATCAATAGGGATGACCCCTTTTGAAGTACTCGATGGTGGTAGAGAGGATAAGGCCTCTTCCCATGAACTTAATACAACTATGCATTATCAACCTTTTTCATGGGGTGTGTTAGCGTCAGAAGTCATTCCTGGATTGCAACAGGAGCAGAGCCCGACGCCCATCAGTTTATGTCACGATTTGTTTATAAAAAAGGGGTGATCGAATGGAGGTTAACTCAAAACAATATTGTTCTAACTCCAAAACTAGGCCAGGCATGCATGCACAAGTGAGGTCTTAGATAAACTTCAGACAGTGAGTTGTAGTAAGGGTGAATAGGGGGAAGACTTGTATAAGAGAGATGCAAAGGTCTGTCGTAAACATCAGGTTTCTAATAGACTGTAGGAGAAAACATCTAAACGCAAGATCTTCTTACATTCAAATGCAGAAAACCGGAGAATACAACAATGCAACAATAAATCCTTTATCGTAACATAATTGCGATAATTCATGTGAATCAGTCAATCATGAACTCCCTCGGTATGAGATGGAAACTAGATGGGGGTAGAAAAACTGTCTGTCATTAAACAAGAAATCTTACATACAGATGCATAACCAGAGGACTAGAGTGTCTATTAAAACTTTACAATCGGGAGCTTCGCTCTACCATCGATCCTTACAAAAAATGCCGAAAACGCCTTCATATACTCCAACAAAAACCCCTGCAGAGGCATCCTAGACTTTCAGGATGGGGCATCTCTTCAATCGAATCTAACTTGCACTCCTCTGTCATACGCCACCTTAATTTTGCCTGGATCACGCCAGGGGGTAGCTGAGCCCTTAAATGCTGAATTAGCGTGCGCAGGCTTCCTTGGTGAGTCGGGGACTCGACATGGCTTCTGTGGAAAGAACCAGTACAGAGGACCATCTTGAGCAGACTTCCCGCCGGGACATCCATACATTGCAATTAACGAGTGAGGTGAGGTTTCAACTACCCTCTCTCTTCTTCATTTACTCCGAGTAGGTATCAAGGTTGAGATCAAGTTGAACTGGCACCTGGAAAACATGGTGATCCCTTCTGCAGCTATACCCGGTGCTTCGGCCCTTTGCGCAGCTCTTTCTATCACCTCCAAGCGACTACGGGTTGTGACCTTGTGCCTATCTTCAAAGGTGCTTTCGTCTTTTTGGAGTTCGTGGATAGAAAGGAGCAGATGCTTTCTCTTCAAAGTCGCGATGGGCGACATGCCGAGAGGGCCTAATGGGCGCCATGCGTCCTTCTCTGATCTGATGGTCCTGAACTAATTCGGTAATACTGTGGGCCTGGGTTCGGGGCGTCTTTGACGCTTTGCGTCTCAAGGAGATGAAAGAGCTGCTCCTTGTGCTTCGAAGTCGTGATGGGCGAAAAGGCGGAGAGCCTAATCATGCACCACGTGTCCCTCTGAGATGAATGGCTAAGATCGCTCTCGGCGCTTCGGGACCCGTCTTGCCCAATGATAAATGTTAGCGCCCCTTCTCTAGACCTGTTCCTTTGTGACCAGGCGCCAAAACCATGGGCCCAACTCTGGGTTCTTTCGACGCTTCGGGGTTCAGGGTTTTGAGATGTGAGATGACGAGGAACCTTTATCCTTCAAACTCCTGAATGCCGATATGCCGACGTGACTAAATCTCGCGCCACACGTCCTTTGGATGGACGACTGATAATCTGTCTTGCATGTAATATAGGCGCTATCCATCGCGCTAATCCCGGCGCAACTCTGCTAACTGGGATTCCCCCTCGACCGTCGATTTGCTTCGCCAAATGATCATTTCCGTTGAAATCAGACTGCTCATTCGCTTGATTTTTTAAATCCGAAATGGACTTCTCCTATGGGCTGCACCCGACGCTTAGGCTGTGGCCTTGGATTGGAATGCATTTGATGGGTTTTCACACCCTCTTTCTTCACATTCTACATCAAGGGTCCGAAAACGGGAGAAAATACTCTGCTTGCAAGAATTGGCGCTAACATTAGGCTCCATGGGGGATAGAGTCATCCCTGTGATGCTCTAAGAACTCATTTGCAGCTTCAGTGCCTTGGTATTGGGCTATGGAGTCATTTACTAAGCCGAAAATAATAAAAAGGAAAATGAACAAAAAGCCAAAAGGACAATATTTACAAACAAAGGAGCCGTCTAACGCTCAAACAAAACATTTCTTCAGAAAATGCCCATTTACTGGGCTGTTGAAAACCTCTTCACCCTCCAAATCCTGCAACCTGTACGTGTTGTTTGAGAAAACCTCAAAGATTTTGAAAGGCCCGATCCATAGGGCGTCAAACTTGCCGTGTTTTCCCTTATCTTGCATGGGTGCATCCCACTTAAGCACCAGATCCCCGATCTCAAACTCTTTCTTCTTGACTTTCTTGTCAAAATCTAGTTTGACCTTCTGCTAATGGTTCCGAATTCTGTCCATTACCTGCTCTCTGTCCTGCTGGACTTCCACTAGTTGATAAACTCTTCTGATCATGTCATCAGGCTCTTCTTGATGATCCTGGAAGAACTTTGCTACAGGAATGGCTAGCTGAGAAGGGAAAACAACTTTTGCTCCATAAACTAATTGAAAAGGGGAGATTCCTATAGATCTCTTTGTGGTCACTCGATCGGCCCATAGAGAGAATTTCAACTTTGAATCCCAGGCCTTTTTGTTGTCTTCCAATAGTCTTTTGATGATCCTCATCAGGATTTTGTTGGAGGATTCTGCTAAACCATTGCCCTGGGGATAGTATGGGGTGGAGTGAATCAACTTGATCCCAAACTTCTCACAGAACTTGACTAACGGCTCAGCCTTGAATGAGGCTGCGTTATCAGTAACAATCTTTCTTGGGCATCCGAATCTTGTGATGAGGTCTTCCAGGAATCCAATAGTTACCCCGTGGGAAGCACTCCTGGTGGGGATAGCTTCGATCCACTTAGTAAAGAAATCTGTGGCAGTTAGGATCCATCTGTGCTTCCCACTGGAAGCAGGGTGGATTTCTCCAATAAAATCTAGGCCCCATTGCTGGAAAGGTCCCGAAACAACTACAGTCTTTAAAGGCAGAGATTTGAGCTATTGCTTTCCTGAAAATATTTGGCATGGGATGTAGGCTCTAACTTCTCTATAGACATCAGTGAACAAGGTGGGCCAGTAGTACCCAGCTCTGAGAATTTTGTGAGCTGTGGTCTTCCAGAAATGGTGCCCTCCGCATAGGCCGCTGTGAAATTCAACCATGATCCTGTCGGCCTCTCGTGGATTCATGCATTTTAAAAGCACCCCCAGGGGGTCTTTCCAGTATAAAATTTGATCGACAAGGCAGTATCTGAATGCTTTGAGCTTCAGAGCTCTTGCCTTGTTTCTTTGCAGGCCATCTGGAGGCCGCAACTCTTGCAGAAAATATATGACATCCTTATACCAAGGACATCGAGCCAACAGGGGTTCTGTTTGAGGGTCTACATCAGACAACTGATTCTGCTGATTTTCTGAACATGCATTGGTGAAATCTACCCCCAAGGCTTTGCAATTTGCTTCAGCCAACAACTTGGCTAAGCCTTGACCTTTGATCAATTTGGTAGGCCTTATTTCCAAGTCAAACTTCAGGATCTTGGCTATCCACTTACTCCTCCTCCCGTCTATGTCGAGCTGTACGAGGATGTCCTTCACAAAGGCCGAAGGAACGTATGCGGTCACTTTTGAGTGCAGGACATAGACTCTGAAAGCTTTGAGAGCTTTCACTAAGGCATAGGCCTATTTCTCCATGATTTCATACCTGATCTCTGCATCTATTAATGCCTTGTTGAAGAAGGCAATGGGTTGCTCTCGCCCTTCCTCATTTTCCTGCAACAAGACCGCTGCTACTCTATCAAAAGAAGCAAAAGAGAAAATTTGGAAATCTTTGGAATAGTCAGGACTGATCAACACAGGTGCCTCAGTCAACGCCCTTTTTATTTGGACAAAAGATTCCCTGGGTTTAGCGGTCCATTTCACTTCATTTCCCTTCCTGAGCATGGCTGTGATGTTTTTCACCAGCTCAACAAAATTTGAGACGAATCTCCTCAGCAAATTAATCTTCCCCAAAAAGGCTTGAACTTCCTTCTTAGATCTAGGAAGTGACAGGGTTTGAATTGCCTCTACCCTGCTAGGATCAATCCTCACTCCCTTTGCTGATACTATATGGTCTAATAGCTTCCCTTCCTTCATAGCAAACAAAGATTTCATGGGATTTAGGGAAAGGCCAAACCTTCGACACTTCAAGAAAACTTTCCTCAGGTGACAACAATGTTCTTTATCTGACCTCGAGATGTCATCCAGATAGATTACCACAAACTGATATTTCTCCCCGATGAAGGCTATGTCCATGGCTCGCTGAAATGTTGCTCCTGCATTCATCAACCCAAAAGGCATTTTGTCATACATGAATGTTCCCCAAGGAGTGGTGAAGGTCGTTTTTTCTCTGTCCTCAGGCATGACTGATCTTTGATTATAACCAGAAAAATCGTCGATCATGGAAATCTTAGATGCACCGGTTACCCTCTGCAATATGTGTTCCATGTTGGGCAAGGGATAATTGTCTTTCTTTGAGATCCTGTTCAGGTTCCTGAAATCAACACAGATCCTGATTTCTCCACTTTTTTTTCTCACCGGGACCAAATTGACCACCCATTCGGAATATCTCAAAGGGACAATGATTTGGGCATCTAACAATTTCTTCACTTCTCTCTCCATGACGAGCAACAACATGGGATTTATTTGTCTCAGCTTCTGCCTGAATGGCTTAGCCTCTTCTTTCAGAGGGATCTTATGCTCAATGACAGATGTGTCATAAGTCTTGAGGTCTTCATAGGTCCACGCAAACACATCAACGAATTCCTTTAATAATTCAGTATATTCCGCCCTCTGTTCATTGGTCAGGCTGCTTGATGATTTGACAAACCTAGGCTCCTCCTGTGTGCCAATGTTGCATTCGGCTGTATCAACATATTCATTTGAAACACTACCCTTTACTGCCACATCATTCCTGTCGAACAATCTTTCTAAAGGGATTAGTCCCCTCGGAATGTGATTGCTAGGCAGCTGAATAATCTGGTGATTAACAATTTCATTTAAAAACACCTCAGGGTGAGGGTCACCTTCCGGGTCAGGATCCTGATCAATGTGCAACGCAGAAAATTCATCAACAGATTGGAGAAATTTTTCGATTTCCAGATCATCTTCGAATACCTTCCAATGCTTGACATTGTCCGGTACAAAGGGCCTATATTTTATTTCAACATCATACTTGACCATAGGCGGCAGAGGAACTTTGAGAAAACTAGCCGAGACAGCTAAAGAATCGGCTGAAGTATTTTTCCCCCTCAGAATGAAAGAAATGTTAAAAGACAAGAAGAAATTATCAATCAGGTCCCATACCTCATTTCTGTAATTTCTGAGCCGGGGATTATTAGCACGATAAGCATTTTTGACTTGCTGGATAATCAACTCAGCATCTCCAAATATTGCTATCTCTTTAATTCCCATTTCTTTTGCAGCCCTCATACCTAGAACAAGAGCTTCATACTCTGCCACATTGTTGGTGGTTTCAAATTCCAGCTTGTATGACAGGGATATGGTCTGTTGAGAAGGTGACATGAAAACTACTCAGGCGCCAGCGCCTTCGCTAGAAGAAGCTCCGTCGAAAAACATTTTCCAAACAGAGATGGTTGGAGGGGGAATCAGATAATTAAGATTGGGATGCTTTCTGACTTGGAAAGGGTCTTCAGGAGCATCAGTGAGCTGCAATAAACTAGACCCCAAATTGGTGTCAAGTGCAAAGATGGGGTGATTGGTGGGGTTTGCTTCGTCACTAACAATGTAGGCCAGCTGAGATTCCCTATATAACCTCCTTTGTTCCCCTCCGAAGACTGGAATGGTGGCATACGTGAGATCCATCTGTAATGTTCCTCCAAGATTTTTAATCCAATATCTTGACAACAACATGCCAAACTTGGGGGGGACATCAGCTACCACAATATCCATGACCACACTCTTCATGGGCAGCTGAAACAAAGAAACCACCAGGTCTTTGATGACTCCCAGACACTGCACTCTCCTTGAATCGAAAGAGTACAAATCATGATAAGTCCTTGTCACTTCCAATCCCAATTCTTCCATTACTATTTTGGGCATAAGGTTATGGGAAGCCCCTGAATCCATGAGGCAGTTATGTAGCACTTTATCATGTATGTTCAGGGATGTGTAGAAAGGAGGGGATGAATCATCTCTATCTTCTACCATGGGACCTAGGACAACTGATGGATTTTCATCTTGGAGATTTATTGAGTCCGTGGAAGGATGGGGGGGATCAGATTGTAGCAGCTTGGAGATAGAACTTTTGAAATCTTCGTTTTTAACTAGTTCAAATAGGGGTACAAGAATTCTAATCTTCTGAATCTCATGCTCAAAACTAAAGGAGGAGAGATACTTAGGAGCTTCCCTTACCTCAGAGACAGGTTCCTTGGCTGTTGGCGAAGCATTCTAAGTTTTCTTTTCTTTAGTAGTGGTTGCTGCAGCTTTAGTAGGCCTTTCCGCTACGAGGGGTTGATCCTGGCTATCAAAATTCCCTTCTTTCTTTTTTGACCTGAGATTATATCTGTTAGGAGTGTTGTTGGCTTTTCCCCCTCTAATCAACTCGTTGATTTGAGTGTTGATAAGGGATTCTTCATATGCAGATTGAGTCAAATGAGGAAACGGGGAAGCATCCTCGATGCAGTGGATCTCAGGGTCGAGTTCATCCACTTCTTCCCCTTCCTCATGAGAAACTAGGTTGTTCTGGAGAGGGGTTTGAATCCTCTGATAATCCCTATCTCTTCTCCTTTGTTCCCTTGGGAAAGCCTGTGGTACATTGTTATTAGGCTTCCTAAAACCTCTGCTATTTGTATTTTGGGGATTTCTATAGATGGGCTTCCCTTCTAATTCCCACCTTTCCATCCTGGTAGAAAGTGATTTTAGCATTCTATCTATCTCATCTGTCTGAAGGGGCAGGGGAGAGGAGATGGATGGGGAAGCTTAAGGCCTCTGCCTGGATATGTTTCTATCAGTAGTGTTCCTGAGTCGGTCAATAGCCAATATGTTAGATTCTACCTCCACGGATGCATCCTGCATGTGGGCCAAAGTAGTGGCTCTTCTTTCCCTCAACATGAGTCAGAAATAGGGATCAAAGGCGCTAGCATAAGTGATCTTTGCAGAGGCTTTTGAGGGTTTAATCTCAGCAGGGATTTTATTGTACATTTTATTGAATCTCTTGGAAAAGTCGGAGACAGACTCCCCTTCTTTTCTCTTCAAGGACCCAAACTCTGTCATGTAATACATGAAGTCTTTTTTATCTCCCCACTGTCTCAAAAAGGCACTATCCAAAGCTTCGATCCCATCAATATATTCAAGAGGCAGAGCCTTGAACCATTTTCTAGCCTCGCCTTGAAGACTATGGACAAAAATCCTCATCCATACATCTGCATGCATGATAACATTATCATCTGTAAAACTGTAAAAGGCTTCTAGGTGTTCTTCTGCAGTTATGTCCCCCTCACCTGTAAACTTGGGCAGCTGCTTGAGGTAACCATCTGCTGGGAGGGCATTGAGAGGCTGAGGTAACACAAGGGGAGCATACCTAGCAGCTATAATAGCCTCCATTCTGGTCATAGGGGGATTTGCTCCTGCCATAGGGATATTATGTGGAGGAGAACTCGGAGGAGAAGGAGCTTAAAAAGGGGATACTAGGGATGAAATTCTAAGTGGAATAGGAAACAATAGGGGATTTAGGGAGAAGGTTGATGGGCTTAAGTCAGCAGATGCTTCTCTTTGCACAGAAGCGACAACAGTAACAAGAGGAGGAGTGGTAAAGCTAGGAGTGGGGAAATCTTCTGTGGTCCTGGGTCTACGCCAAGGTATAGCTTCAGGGGAGAGGGGAGTGACAAGGATTTCTCCTTCCAATCCCATACCAGGGGGGGAAAACTCAACAGGAACTCTCCCGAAATTCAGGAAACGGGAAACTTCAGAAAAAGGTCTGCTAAGAAACTAAGGAGGAGAAAATGAAGTTCCTACAGAAGGAGATGGCGGATTACCTGGTTCAACGGTGAAAGATTCTCCTTCAGAGGCATTTCCTTTTCTCAGAACCACCTCCGGATCAGTTTCAGGTGTAGCTAGAGGCAGCTGTGGATGGGACCGCGTGTGTCTGCCTCTGAAAGCCACAATTAACACAACAGGTTCTCCCCAGTGGAGTCGTCACAATGGAGTCGCCAGGTGCACAGTAGCAATCTTCACAGGCTCTGATACCTGATGCACCTTCAGAATCAGAAGCTCAATGTCATTCAATCTCGGGGAAAAATTTCAACTTCGTCCCCGACAACGACGCCAGAAATGTTAGCATCAGAAGTCACTCCTGGATTGCAGCAGGAGCAGAGCCCGACGCCCATCAATTTATGTCACCATTTGTTTATAAAAAAGGGGTGATTGAATGGAGGTTAACTCAAAACAATATTGTTCTAACTCCGAAACTAGGCCAGGCATGCATGCGCAAGTGAGGTCTTAGATAAACTTTAGACAGTGAGTTGTAGTAAGGGTGAATAGGGGGAAGACTTGTATAAGAGAGATGCAAAGGTCTGTCGTAAACATCAGGTTTCTAACAGACTTTAGGAGAAAACATCTAAACGCAAGATCTTCTTACATTCAAACGCAGAAAACCGGAGAATACAACAATGCAACAATAAATCCTTTATCGTAACATAATTGCGATAATTCATGTGAATCAGTCAATCATGAACTCCCTTGGTATGAGATGGAAACTAGATGGGGGTAGGAAAAATGTTTGTCAGTAAACAAGAAATCTTACATACAGATGCATAACTAGAGGACTAGAGTGTCTATTAAAACTTTACAATCAGGAGCTTCGCTCTACCATCGATCCTTACAAAAAATGGCGAAAACGCCTTCATATACTCCAACAAAAACCCCAGCAGAGGCGTCCTAGAATTTCAGGATGGGGCGTCTCTTCAATCGAATCTGACCTGTACTCCTCTGTCATACGCCACCTTAATTTTGCTTGGATCACGCCAGGGGGTAGCTGAGCCCTTAAATGCTAAATTAGCATGCGCAGGCTTCCCAAGTGAGTCGGGGACTCGACATAGCTTCTGTGGAAAGAACCAGTACAGAGGACCATCTCGGGAAGACTTCCCGTCGGGAAATTCATACCTTGCAACTAACGAGTGAGGTGAGGTTTCAACCACCCTATCTCTTCTTCATTTACTCCGAGCAGGTATCAAGGTTGAGATCAAGTTGAACTGGCACCTGGAAAACACAGTGATCCCTTCTGCAGCTATACCTGGCGCTTCGGCCCTTTGCGCAGCTCTTTCTATCGCCTCCAAGCGACTACGAGCTGTGACCTTGTGCCTATCTTCAAAGGTGCTTTCGACGTTTCAGAGTTCGTGGATAGAAATGAGCAGATCCTTTCTCTTCAAAGTCGCGATGGGCGAAATGCCGAGAGGGCCTAATGGGCGCCACGCGTCGTTCTCTGATCTGATGGTCCTGAACTAATTTGGTAATATTGTGGGCCTGGGTTCGGGGCGTCTTCGACGCTTCGCGTCTCGGGGAGATGAAAGAACTTCTCCTTGTGCTTCGAAGTCGCAATGGGCGAAAAGGCGGAGAGCCTAATCACGCACCACGTGTCCCTCCGGGATGAACGGCTAAGATCGCTCTCGACGCTTCGGGACCCGTCTTGCCCAATGATAAATGTTAGCGCCCCTTCTCCAGGCCTGTTCCTTTGTGACCAGGCGCCAAAACCATGGGCCCGACTCTGAGAGCTTTCGGCGCTTCGGGGTTTTGAGATGTGAGATGACGAGGAACCTTTATCCTTCAAACTCCCGAATGACGATATGCCGACGTGACTAGATCTCGTGCCACGCGTCCTTTGGATGGACGGCTGATAACCTGTCTTGCATGTAATATAGGCGCTATCCATCGCGCTAATCCCGGCGCAACTCTGCTAACTGGGATTCCCCGCCGACCGTCGATCTGCTTTGCCAAATGATCCTTTCCGTTGAAATCAGACTGCTCGCTCGCTTGATTTTTTAAATTCGAAATGGACTTCTCCTATGGGCTGCACCCGGCGCTTAGGCTGTGGCCTTGGACTGGAACACATTTGATGGGTTTTCACACCCTCTTTCTTTGCATTTTACATCAAGGGTCCGAAAACAGGAGAAAATACTCTGCTTGCAAGAATTGGTGCTAACAGGGTGAAGGAAATGTTGTAGCAAGTGTATATCAAACAATGTCTTCTTCTTTTTTATCTTCATTTTTTATCAATAGAGAGTCTTCTTGATCAAGTAGCCCTTTAGTTGAGATTTTTGATGTTAGTGACTTCCACCATTGTCTTGAAGATATCTCTCATACCATGGTGGATGCTAGTCCATGTATATCATTTGATTTCACTAATTTATCTCAAGTTTATGGTTTCTTGAAGTATGAGTCTAGAAAGGCTTTCCAAGATAATGAGGCACTTCGGTCTATGCCTATGGTTATGTCATGCCCTCATTGTTTTGTTTTTTCTTTAGGGATTAACAAGTATTGTAACATCCCTGACCATCCATGCTGGTCCATGCTACTCTAGAGAACGCTTTTGTTCTCTCTGTGGAACATACTGTAACATACCCAACATCCAATTGAGCTATGCCACATAAATTTTTCGAACTGCATGCAATTAAAACATATACACACAAAACTCTTGTGGAAATTTATATATAAAACTTAAACAGAAAAATACGTTCTGTAAATGTAAGGATTCATACTGAAATAACAGTAAACATATACATGCATCATATTCATGCAATACCCATAAATATAAAGACAGATATAACCACACATAGGATAAACCCATAAAATTAAACACGTAAATAATAATGCAACATGTAAATTTATCACACAATTGACACTTATCTTGGTAAGAATAACACCAACTACGTGCAGACCTTCCACGAACCTCCCAACCTTAGACCACACTGCTCATCACTCTCAACAGTGGGTTACCCCTAAGATGAGACTAAACTCCACTTGGGTAAAGAGATTCCTAACCAAGATAATGGCTCATAGACAATAGGAAAGAATCTGTCACAGGTGCCCACTCAAAATAATAGCCTACAGTCCCTCATTCCCCACATGCATGTCCCACCTCAGGAAGTGTGCCCCTTCTCTTCTCAATAGTCCTTCGGCTGCCCCACTTCCTTTTCGGGCTTCAGCAACAGGCCGGACAGGAAGTCTCAAAGCTTTGTAGCTGCAGTTTAACACCTTCAGGAAATCAATTCCCAACAATTCTCTCACCCATAGAGGAATTGCTCACGGGCTTGACAACCTACCTCTTCAATATTCCACAGGCCTGACAACCCACTTCTTCAATCCATCTCCCAAGCTAACCAGCTACATAAACAATTATGACTATGGATACAGGTTTAGGTACAATGACATGAAGGTACGAAAGATGGCTCAATGAGTGTGTGAATGCTCATGGATGATTGACTAGATGACTGAATGATGGGAGGAATGATGGAAAGAATGATGAGAAATGAACTAAGTCCAAACAACATGTATGCATGTCCCCAACTTGACACTTGTCATGTTGGGAGCTACTTTGACCCACTTGTTCCCATCTTTATAACTTAGGATAAAATAATTATCCATACTTTATACTTTAATAAATATTAATATAATATTCCTTTTTGGCTTAAGCTCCCTGGCTTAGCCCCTTTTCCTTAAATTTTAGCCCCCACTCTTTCCCTAACTAGTGGAGTTTAGTCCCCCATACTCTTTTATCTTGTTCAATTTGCGTGTAGTGATGTATTTTATATTAATGCCGAGACATATACAAAAGTAGGCTCATTGGCCTTTAATATCTAGGCTCTCCGGTCTAATAATCACAAAACTGGCTCACCAACCTATAAAACATAGCATATTCACAAAGGCTCACTGGCCTCAAAATCGCGTGCACTTAAGTTGTTGTGTGCAGTATCCTGAATGTGCACACTTCCTCATTTTACTGCGTAGTACATGCGTGCACTATGCCATGAAAGGTACATACAAAAATGATATCAAACAACTCATCAGCGTAAGTACATTTTCATTTACATTACAATTGGGTTCGGCCTAAGGATATTACAATCTCCTCCCCTTATTTATGCACTGTCCTTAGTGCATTATGTACTCATACACAACAAAATTTCAAAAATTCTCAAAGATATGTGGGTATTCTACCCGCATTGCATCCTCATGCTTTCAAGTAGCGTCCTTAGGACCGTACCAGGTCCATTGGACCTTTACAAGCCCTATGGATCAATTCTGGAGCTATTTGATTTTTTGGTCCAGAATGCGTACCAGATGCACTTGGAAAGTGTCTTCTTTCTCCACCTGGATCACATTCCAATCAATAACATGATTAGCATCAGATATATATTTCTTGAGAAATGATACATGGAATACATTATGAACAGACATAGATGCATGCAATTCAATCATATAAGCCACTGGACCAATCCTCTCTAGGATTTCAAATGGCCCACAATAGCGAGCTGCCAACTTTCAACAATTTCCCAACTTCAAGGAACTTCTGTTGGCTTTCACTTTAAAAAATACATGGTCTCCCACTTTAAATTCCCTATGAGTTCTGCCCTTATCAACATAGATTTTCTTCCTATCTTGGGAAACCTTTAAATTTTGCTTTATTTTTATCATTTGCCCCTCCATTTCCTTGAGCAAATCTGGACCAGTCACAGCTCTATCTGCTGGGTTATCCCATCTCACCGGTGTGTTGCACTTTCTACCATAAAGAGCATCAAATGGGCTCATCTTTAGAGATGTTTGGTAACCATTGTTATAAGCAAACTCTACCAAGTGTAGGTAGTCTTCCCATTTTGATGGTTTATCCATCACATACATCCTCAACATATCCTCTATCACTTGATTTACCCTCTCTATTTTTCCATCTGATTCTAGATGATAAGTTGTATTGAAATTCAAATTTGTTTCAAATCTATTAAATAATCCTTTCCAAAAATTTGAGGTAAATTTTGTATCTCTGTCAGACACAATTGTCTTGGGTATACCATGTAATCGAGCAATTTCTTTCATATAAACATTATCAATGTTGGTTGCCTTGTGAGTGAGCTTAACTGGAATAAAATGGGCAACCTTAGTAAACTTATCTACCACTACTATGATAGAATCATGTTGCTTATTTGTCATGGGAAGTTTGGTGATTAAATCCATTGTTACAACTTCCCATTTCCACTCAGGAATGGGTAATGGCTGTAGCAAACTAGCTGGGTGTCTATGCTCAACCTTTACCTTTTGACATTCCAAACATTTTTCAATAAAATATGCAACTTCTTTCTTCATGCCTGGCCAATAATATTGGCCCTTGACAACTGCAATAGTTTTCTGATAACCTGGGTGCCCAACATAAGGTACATTATGCATTTATCCCAATATCATATTTTTCAATTCATGGGAATTTGGTACATAAATTATTCCCCTGTACATGAGAATTTCATTATTATTTAGCTTGTATTCTTCAATTTTTTGTTGCAAATTACCTTGCTGTAATTCTGCCACTAATTCCTTGTATTGCGAATCTGATTTGACAACCTCTATAATTATGTCTTTCAAATCTGATTGATACATGTTAATGGCTATAGCATGCAATTCATGCACTCTTCTGTTGAGTGCATCAGCCACCTTGTTCTCTTTCCTCTTGATATGCTTTATATAAAAGTCATATTCGGTGAGAAATTCTAACCATCTTCTTTGCCTAGCATTTAGAGTTGGCTGATCAAATAAATATTTCAGGCCATTATGGTCTGTCCTTAGTTAAAAACTTTTCCCCATGAGGTAGTGTCTCCATTTCCTCAACGCATGCACTATGGTTGGGAACTCCAAATCATGTGTGGCATAGTGTCTTTCACGATTCTTCAACTTCCTTGATTCATAACATATAACAAACCCATTTTGACTGAGGACTTCACCAAGTCCTTCTTTACATGCATATGTGCATATAGTGAAGTCTTCATTTGGGTATGCAATCCTTAGTATTGGATCACTTGTTAATAATTGTTTCAAGTGTTGGAAACTATTTTCACAATCCAATGTCCATTGAAACTTCACACCCTTCTTTTGTAAGGAGATGATTGGGTGTGAAATCTTTGAGAATCCTTCAATAAATCTCCTATAGTATCCTGCAAGGCCCATGAATGCTCTGACCTCTGTCACATTCTTTGGTGCTGACCATTCTCTAATGGCCCCTATCTTCTCAGGATCCACTACTATTCCATCCTCTGAAATGATATGTCCCAAATAATGAATTTGCTTCTGATAAAATGAGCACTTGCTCAATTTGGCATACAACTGATGCTCCCTTAATACTTGCAACACCAATCTCAAATGATTATCATGCTCTTCTTCTAACTTAGAATATATAATAATGTCATCTAGAAATACAATGACAAACTTATCTAAATATTCTCGGAAAACACCATTCATTAAGCACATGAAAACAATTGGTGCATTTGACAACCCAAATGACACCACTGTGAACTCATAATGACCATACCTTGTCCCGAAGGCGATATTGCTGATATATTCCTCTTTAATCCTTACCTGATGGTATCCTGACCTGATATCTATCTTTGAAAATATCTTTGCATCCTTCAATTGATCAAAGTGATCATCAATCCTTGGTAGAGGATACTTGTTCTTTACAATCACTTTATTCAACTGTCTGAAATCAATGCATAATTTGAATTTTTCATCTTTCTTCTTCATGAAAAAGACTGGGGCACCCCAAGGTGACACACTTGGGCATATATATCCCTTCTTCAGAAGTTCTTTAAGATGCATTTGCAACTCTTTCATCTCCGGTGTACTCATTCTGTAAGGATTCTTTGACACTGGAGTTGCTTCACGCATTAAATTTATAGAGAAATTAATATCTCTCTTTGGGGGTATTCTTGGTACCTCCTTGAACACATCTTCAAAATATTCTAGAAATGCATCATCTTCCAAATTTGACACTTTATCTTTAGGTGTCTCTTCCATATGAGCGATAAATATTTGACACCCTTTTCTGTAACATCTTTTCAGCTGTAATGTTGAAATTTCTTTGATGTTTACTACCCTGGGGATTCCCTGCACTCTCCTTAGGTTCCCTTCCTCATCCAACCAAGTAAATTCCCTGTTATGACAGTCTAGGATAGTATGATTCTGGTCCAACCAATCCATCCCAATTAGACAGTCATAAGAACCTAAAGGAAAGATGTTCAAATCTTCCCTGGTGTTCAGTCCATTTATGTCCATAGGACATGACTTAGCCATCTCATTAACTTTTCTTTTATATTTGGTAGCCAGCTGCACCAACCAATATTTTCCATGCTTTCTTCTTGGCAAATGCAAACTTTCCACTATCTTAGGATCTATATAACTATGACTAGCTCCTGAATCAATTAAAATAGTAATGGTTTGGTTGTTGATTATACCTTCCACTTCAATCATATGTGAATGATACTCTACTTGCTTGTTGTCTAGGGCTACATAGATCCTTGGTACATTTCTGCCCATGTCCCCCACTATTTCATCTTGTTGTACATTGTGAACAATCCTCACTTTTTCACCTTTGTGAGGACAATCTTTGAACACATGATCTCCTTTACAACCCCAACATTGTATAGGTGGTTGCCTTGGCCTTTGACCTCCTGCCTTAATCGTTCTGGGTTATCTAGAATTTGGTTATCCTTGAGTATTATTTCTGAAGAATGGTGGCTTAGTTCCCTTCTTCCTCTGATCCATATTGAATTTATTTTTGTCTTCCCAAGATTTTTGGAAGGTTGGTCTTGATTTGTTTTGATAATATAGGCATTTATCTCGCCTTATGGTCTCCTCCAATGTCTTGGGATCATCATATTGTATTTTGCCATTGATGAATGATGAAAATCCACTCAAATACTTCTGAATCTTAACTGTCTCATCCTTGATGAAGGAAACATACTTCAGCAGTTCTAAAAACCTTCTCTCATATTCATCTATGGTCATACTCGCAAGCTTGAGTTCAAAGAACTTTTTCATTTTCTTGTCATAGTATCTCTTAGTCAAGTATTTCTTCTCAAAATACTTCTTGAATTCCCTCAAAGTAACACTTTTCTCTTTAATGTGTTGCACCTACACAAGCTGATCCCACCACATGGATGCCTTTCCCTTGAGTTGATAGATGGAAATTCTACCCTCTGCATGAGAAGAATAATTATGCAAATGAAAATACTTTCTCATGCCCAATAACCATGTCTATGCATCTTCATCCTTCTTGTGCTCACCATCAAATGTTGGAGGTTTGATTTTGTTCATTTCTCCTCGTATATCATCCACCCCAGACTTCTTATTCTTCCTGACAGGGGATGGAATTGAGTTATTGTGTGCTCTCTTATTGGAATGCTTTGGGGAGTGATGGTGATGTCTTCTAACACTTCTGGTTCTTCTTTTCTCATCAGGAGACCTATGACTTCCTGATTTTCTTGAGCCACTCTCCTTATCCAATTTCTTTTCTGTTTTGTTCAAGCTCTGCATTAACTTCATTTTGAAGTCCTCTTGCTTCTCCTTGGATATCATAAGCCTTTCATTATCAATTTTATGTCTTTGGACATCCTTCTGTAAATTTTTAATGGTCTCTACCATATTCATGCTTTCATCCCTTCCTTCTCCATGTCCATTGGAGTTTGTTCCTTCAATGCCCAAATGGACATCCATCCCTCTAATCTTATCTTCCTAGATGTAATTTCCTTGTGCATCATCCATTCTTATGGACTATGTGTTGATCCTTCTCTGATCTAGTTGTTGTTAACTCTGCAAAATGTGGAGTCAACAAAACTTTGTCATGCTAAATGTTTCAACAATTTCATGAAAAATATGAACCATTCTGGTTCAATAATATATCAAAATTATTTCTTCTAATTTCTTGAAAATCTGAATGCTCAGATCATTTTTCTGGGTGAATAATTATATTCTAATGTTTGATACATTTCCAACGTCTGTTTCCATGCTCAATTTCGAGTCTTGAGCATAAAGTTATGGTTATTTGAAAATTGCCCATTAATTTTTCTGTTCACACTTCAACTTGGCGCAACTTTGCATTGTAATTATGTTTTTTTGCACCTAATTCATTGGGTTTTTTGTGGGATCTCAATTGGGTTTTCTCATATGCATATTCTAGACACTCTATCCAAGTTTTACCTTTTTCTGGGTTCTGGGTTGCTAGTTATAGCCTGTTGAAGTTCTAGGCCAATTCATGTTTTTGGTCTGGAATGCTACAAGTACCTTCTTTTCCATATTAAACAATTTTATCATGACCATAAATTTAATTCATCTATGGGAATGTTTTCTATGGTTCAATATATTTCCATTTATTTCTCATGTGCTTCAATTTGATTCCGGAGAAGAAAGTTATGGCTCTTTGAAATTAGTTGGGTTTTAAAATTTACCCTCTACTGTTCGTGTTGTAACTTTCTAATAAAAGCTTCGTTTGACGAACGATTTACACCATTAGAAAGCTCTTTCCGGGCTCTTTTATTTGATATGCAGAGACAAATTGTACTTTGGTATAGTTTGTTCTCGTGGTTTTTGAGTAGCTAAAAACGCTCTTAAGTGCCTAAAAAATGTGCTGCAAAAAGATGACATTCAAACATTATAAAACGTCGTAGAAAATCGTTGGTTTTCTGTTCTTTTTCACCCTCCAAACGACTTCACGTGCACAAATTTCAACTTGTACACCCATATATAGCATGCACAACAACACCACAAGATAATTCATGCTCAGCCTATCTATAAATATCGTGCATTACTTCTTTTTCGCACCAATAACTGGCGCACACTAATTTTGTGTCGCACGCCAATATCCACTGCGCAAAATTTTGGTTCTTACAATATTACATGTTGCGTGCCATTTTTGTATTACGTGATGATATTCTGCACACATTTCACTCTGCGTGCTGCACCATGCCAAATTTTAGTACGCCCCCACCGTGCACCAATACTCTGTGTGTACCATTAACTAAATTGTCGTGCGACAACTTATACCCACATTATGCGCCAACAAAATTCTTTTGCGCTTTACCAATACTGTGCATACCATGTGTGCCATTATTATGTGTGTGCACACTGCACACACCTTATTATGTGTATGCACACCGCGCAATTCTAAATTTAGCGTGTCCACCTGCACACCAACATTTTTCCACGCGACGCCAAAATTTAGTGCAGACATCCAGACATCAACATTTTTCTGTGCGACGCCAAAATTTAGCGCGCGCACCCTGCGCGCACTCGCACACCAATATGTTTCCGCGCGGCGCCAAAATTTAGCGCGCACACCGGTGCGCCAATATTTTTCCACGCAATGCCCAATTTTTACATATTATAGAATTTTTACTGCGCATTAATTCCTCGTGAATTCCACTGCAAAAATTGGGGCTTTTTCCTAACGTTTTCCCCATTTCTACAATAGACATTCTGCAACTATGAAATTCAATTTCACCACGATAACACCAGTTCAACCTCTGCAACAACAAATCGTTGGGGTTTGACATTTCTGGAACGATTTTTCCCAAACTCAAGTCACGAGTTGAGAATTTTAATTGCTAATCTTGCTCCAACTGTCATGGCTTTTCTCTAACTTCAAATTCGACCAATTCCAGGTATGAATTTTCTAGAACATATATTAAATCAATAATATCTCACCACTTGGCCAAAGTTCTCAATTTTCCCATGAATTTAACAACATAAATTGGGGTTTTTTTCCTAATTCTTCGTCGTTGTTTCTAAATTTGATCATGGACACTCTGTAACTTGAAATTTGGCCACTTTGAAATCAATCCTCTGTGAAATTTCGTTTCAACTCAACTTGCTTGGCCCATCTAGGCTCAGTGTTGAAAAATGAAGCTCTGATACCATATTGTAACATCCACGACCATCCATGTCGGGCCATGCTACTACAGAGAACGATTTTGTTCTCTCTGCGGAACATATTGTAACATACCCAACATCCAACTAAGCTATGCCACATAAAAAATTTGAACTGCATGCGATTAAAACATATACACACATAACTCTTGTAGAAATTTATATATAAAACGTAAACATAAAAATACATTCTGTAAATGCACAGATTCATACTGAAATAACAGTAAACATATACATGCATCATATTCAGGAAATGCCCATAAATATAAAGACAGATATAACCACACATAGGATAAACCCATAAAATTAAACACGTAAATAATAATGCATTATGTAAATTTATCACACAGTTGACACTTATCTTAGTAAGAATAACACCAACTGGGTGTAGACCTTCCACAAACCTCCCAGCCTTAGGCCACACTGCTCATCACTCTCAGCAGTGGATCACCCCCGAGCTGGGACTAAACTCCACCCAAGTAAAGAGATTCCTAACCAGGCTAATGACTCATAGACAACATGAATGACTTTGTCAGAGGTGCCCACTCAAACTAACATCCTACAGTCCCTCATTCCCCACATGCATGTCCCACCCCAGGAAGTGTGCTCCTTCTCTGCTCAAAAGTCCTTCGGCCGCCCCACTTCCTTTCTGGGCTTCAATGACAGGCTAGACAAAAAGTCTCAGATCCTTGTAGCTGCAGTTTAGCACTTTCAGGAAATCAATTCCCAAAAATTCTCTCACCCAGAGAGGAATTTCTCACGGTCCTGACAACCTGCCTCTTTAATATCCCATGAGTTTGAGAACCCGCTTCTTCAATCCAAATCCCAAACTAACTAGCTACACAAAAAATTATGGCTATGGATACAGGTTCAGGTATAGTGACATGAAGGTACGGAAGATAATTCAATGAGTGTGTGAATGCTCATGGATAATTCACTGGATGACTGAATGATGGGAGGAATGATGGAAATAATGATGGGAAATGAACTAAGTCCAAACAATATGTATGCATGTCTCCAAATTGACACTTGTCATGTTGGGAGCTACTTTGGCCCACTTGTCCCCATCTTTATAACTTAGGATAAAATAATTATCCAGACTTTATACTTTAATAAATATTAATATAATATTTCTTTTTGGCTTAAGTTTCTTGGCTTAGCCCTTTTTCCTTAACTTTTATCCCCACCCTTTCCCTAACTAGTGGAGTTTAGTCCCCCATAATCTTTTATCATGGAAAGTCTGCGCACAACAATGTATTTTATATTAATGTTGAGGCATATACAAAAGTAGGCACACTGGCCTTTAACATCTAGGCTCTCCGGCCTAATAATCACAAAGCCTATAAAACACAACATATACACAAAAGCTCCCTGGCCTCAAAATCGCGCGTACTTAAGTTGTGCGCGGTATACCGGAATGTGCACACTTCCTCATTTTACTGCGCAATACATGTGCGCACTATGCCATGAAAGGTGCATACAAAAATGATATCAAACAACTCACCAACTTAAGTACATTTTCATTTACATTACAATTGGGTTCGGCCTAGGGGTATTACAAGTATATCAACACAAATATTCTCTCAGCAAGTACACTTCATACATGGTTCTCATGTGGGATGCTACTTTCTTGTGAACTCCTTCCATCAATTCTATGATATTCATGCAATATTTTATGACATAATTGAAGCATGGTTGAAGGAATCTTATCCAACTAATGTTCCCTTACTATCACATATTTAATATAGTGGATAAAATTTTCAAGTTTTAATTCTTTTTACTTTTATTTTGTTTTTTTCTCTAATTTCTGTTACTAATCTTTTTTTATGAACAAATGTTTGTAGGCTTGGAATCACATGGTTGGACAGATTGAAATTATGACTTCACTTAGTTCATTATTTTTTAGCCATTGTAGTGCAGTATAAGAGTAGGGTAGAATAGGATAACGTCTTTCTTTTGCATAGTTTAGTTTTGATTTCTAGCTTTTAATTAGTTTTGTGTTTGCCTTCCTTTTATTATTGTTGGTTGACTAGTACATGAAATTCTCAACAAAGGTGGAAAGAAATAGAATGCTTGCATGCTTATTTTTTTCCCCTTCAAATCACTGATTCTATGCATGTTCACCATGTCAAATAACTTTTCAAGCATTTTGTCATCTTACAATTGGGATCCTTTAAATACATAATGCTATTCAGTCCCTCTTGTGGTGAAAATAAGAACTAAGATTTTTTTCATCTCTATATCTACATGATCCTAATTTAACAATTTTGCTTGATTGATTTTCTTTATGATTATGATATTTCTCTTCGATACACAATGAGTTGAAATTTTGATTGTTAATTTTTTCCCATATGAAATTCAAGCCATTCCAGTTCCTTGTAATTTCTTTGGATGATTATTGTTGGGTTTGGAGTTATCTAAATGGTTTCTTACCCATTCACTGTTTTCTTTGGTTACTTTCAGCCAACATAATTTTTTGTATGGACTTTTCATAGCATAGTGAGCATGGCTGATTTTTCTTTTCAGTTATTTTCTTTGAACACTTTTAGTTTTAATTTTTAGACTTTGGTTGTGCACATCTCATGCTCTATTCAGTTGGTCTTTTAAGGATAAATTTTCCTTTTATCTTTCAACTCTCTTGATCCAAGTTTTGTCCTGCAACATGGGACAACTACTCGATCACAAGCCCCAATTAGGATTGTTTTTGTTTGGGATGATAGTTTCCAACCTAATTTTTTGGCTCGTTTTATCACTCAAAATGTTTTCTCTTACAAAAAAAGAGACTTTATCGTTTATGATTTGATCTAAATGTTCCTAGATTTGTAGAAAATAAATCCTAATTACTTATCCTATCTCAATTGAGAGAAAAGATTAATTGTATATGTAGATCGAATGATTGATCTTTTAGATTTCAGAAATGATTTTTTACCCAAAGAATATTTCCTCACAATAACTATTGATGCTAGAAATAGATTACAACAATTATATCTACACTTTTATAAAAATAGTTTCAGGGAAAATTAAGTCCTATTTAAAGAACGTAATGAGAAACAAAAATATCATAAACTAACTCCAAAATAAAATGTATCCATCTACAACATGTTAAGTATAATCATAGCATATAGATGATTCTCCTGATAACTATTAGTTTAATAACAAAATTGGAGCATCAAATGAAAGAAGGTATGATAATTGAATAGGATTTTTAGAAGAAATTCTTCAAGCAAATCAATTGTAAATGCATATACAGATAGTACCATTAATCATAAGAATAATATTAATTCTAATTGATGTATTTTCTATTTGAAATTCAATCTTTCGATAAGTTCAAAGACTAAGGAAAAAATTCACATAAGGCTAAAGAAACAAAATATGAAAATAATTAACAAAAATGCAATTATTGCAACCTCACATCACTCATAGATGAACTTTGTCAAAAGACAAGGTATTCAAAATTTAATTTAAACTTATAAACATAAAATTCTGATTATCCAATTTCCAACCCCTCTTCCCTCTCTCGAATTACAATAAATAAGAATTAAAGATCATGAAATTAAGAGTAGTTTCCTCTTTTGTTTCAAATGACTGGTCCATGTGTCAACTTGATTTAATAATTGATATCAAGGAGAGATATATTCCTTGCTAGCAACAACTTCTTTGTTGAATTTTCCTTCTTGTTTTTGTACGTGAGTTTTCCATGTGGTAAATTTCTTTAACATTGGTGAAACCAAAGGTGGCTGAGAGATATCTTCATTTAATTTACACTGATAAATCCTTTTGGAAATCTCTTCATATTCTGATTTAAAATTTGATAAGAAATTTTCAATGGATTTAGAGCACTCTATTGTCTAGGTGATAAATTCCTTGACAACATCCACATTCCAGAAACTTAATTGTGCAATTCCATCTATTTGTGAGCTTATCTGTTGATTCACATCTACAAGGAAATTTGATAGGGGTACTGATTGACCAAGAAATTGTACATGGGACATTTCATAATCTTGAATGATGTTTAGAGCTAGATCCCACAAATATGAATAGCTCTTGCTATTTTCTTTGATCAAATCCTGTGAAAATAAGCAATTGATATGCCAAGAATCTAGTGAATCTTGTATTTGTATTTATCTTCTTCAGTCAATATGGAGTAATCTTTAGGTAAATTGATTCCTTTTGTTTCCTATGCCTTCAAATTATCAAATCAAATTTGAGATCCTTTCTGTTTCTCAAACTGTGTTTGAGATTCTGTGCATAGAAAAACTCTTGTGGAGAGGATAATTTGTTATTTAACTCCACTACTTCTTTACTCAATGTTTCTAAATTCTTTATTTTTATTTTCAACTCATTTGATTGAGCTACAATAGTATCAACATGGTTCTCATGGCCTTTGCTCATCTCCTTATTCTCATAAAGAATAAAAAATAGTTGTATTTCATGTTTAAATTTGACATTATGTATTTCAGTTCTTAGGTGTCCAATGGCATCAAAATATATCATATTTTCTTCTGTGAAATGATCATTCTGAACTTGATGTTCTTTTGACAAGATGGTTTCTCGTAAACTCAAATTTTCTTGTTGTTCCAATACCTTTTTCTTTTCCTTTTTTGATTGAGAAGACAGTCAGCTCACTAACCATTTGTTTGCATCAACAAATTCCCCTAAGGAATCAACAACTTCTTCTGCAAACTCTTCTTCATTCAAATTGAAACTTTCCAAAGCTGCACTACTTCATGTGTGGTTTCCTCATGATGTGAAATGTTTATTTTCTTAGTTTTCCTTTTCATTATGGTCTTTGTGGTATCATCAAAGATGTAAGTATTCAATGATAGAACAATGTCCTAAATAGGATGAAGACTATCAAAGTCAAAAGATGTGGAATCTAGTCTTCTTGGAATGGAAGTAATAGGAGTAGTATCAATGGAAACGATAGTTGTAACAACTTTTGACTAAGCATTTTCAGTACCTATGTTGGCACTGAGCTCTATATTTACCTCAATAGTTTTTACAAGAGTTTGTTTTGTTTCTTTGTTTTCTCCTCTTCTCTTGTTGCATTACCATGCTGATCCTATTTGTCCACATGCATGTTAGTTGTGGAGATATTTTGATCATGTTATGTTTCAGATTTAGATTGTTCTTCCTCCTCTTAATCAATAGATATTTGTACATTACCCTATTTTTCACTTTTCTCTTCTAAGAAAGCTTTCTTTCTCTTGAATTGCAAATCGAGGAATTCTTGCATTTTGGTGCTGCTTTTCAACTACTCAATTCGTTTACCCACTTCCTGATAATTTACAACTCTGGGAAATAATATCAAATGGGTCATCCTCATGATTATTGTTGGACAACTGAGAGGGGGGGTGAATCAATTGTTTCTTTTCTTAAACAATTATGCCCATTTTAAACTCTTTATAGAACACTAAATGATGATCACAATAATGCAGGGAAGTAGGCAATAGAATATTCAACATCAATCATACACATGAAATACACATAGACAGATATTCCTGAGGAAAACCATAAAGGGAGAAAACCTCTTCTTCTTGATATGATACGTAGTCTTTATTTTATGTACATTATCATTCTTATGAGCACCAACTCATTTTGAGGCTACCACCTCTGATTTACAAGCAACAACTTGCTGAGAGCACCAACTCTCTTGATTCTCTAGTACCCACTAGAAGGAAGCACCAACTCTCTGAGTGTTCCAACACCAACTGGATGGAAGCATCAACTTCCAGTTACACAAGCACCAACCTGTATAACATAGAACAATAGCTCTCCCTTGCACCACCCTACCACCCTGGTTTTTCTGGTTGCAACCAAATGGAAGCTACAACTCCCTGTGTTCAAGCACCCACTTGAAACTTCGAGGACAACAATCCTTCCTAGAACCACCCTATCACCCTGAGATATAAATATTTGTTACAAAAATTTATTACAGTGATACAGTATTTATCAATGACTTACCAGTCTCATCATTGTTCTGCTACACTGCTCTGCTCTGCCTACATCAGTGTCTTCCTGCTCGAATCTTCTTGCAATTTCTATTCTTCTGCTTTGTCTTTGCATGCACACTTCAACTTTATCTTCATCACTTAGATATGCATTTTGTTCTATGTCTTTCTTCTGCATTTTATGCTCTGTGCACCATTGGCATTCTTTGTGCTACGCCTCTTTTGTGCGCTTTAGCTCCTGCGCACATCCTGCTTTTTTCGGCATGAATAAATATAAAAATAAGAAACCATATTTTCTCTGTTCAGTGTATATTTATCATCCCAAGTCCTCTACAAGATCATACACCTAACTCTTAGTTCTCTCTGGTGATCATGTTGAGTCTATTCTTCATTAGTGGTTGTTATCCTAAGATTCCTTGGTTTCTCTGGCAGTTACAGTCTTCGACTCTCTTCCATCTGTCAATTGTCTCTATAATGATTCTTCATTCCACTAGAAGTTACCTCGAGACTCTTCAACTTCTCTGGCGATCACCCTGAAGATCTTTGAATTCTTTGGCAGATACAATCACTCCGTTCTGTCAGTTACAGAGAGTCATTTTGGCTTCTTTGTCTTCTAATCCCCTTCCTTCACGTGACCATCAACGTGGACCAAACGCCTATTCAAAAGGTGCTTCCCAATCTCCCGAACTTCGAAGTGGTGCTTAGCAACATGCTAGATCCTCCCTCGATATGACCTTGGGTGATGAACTCATGTGACCACGCGATTGCGAGAGCATCCAAAGGTGGTTTAGAAAAAACTTCTTTTCTCCTCGCAATTTACCTCTAGATGCCACGTATCCTTTCTCCAAAACCGTGGTTTCAATTACGGCATGTTCACGAAAAATTAAGACACGAGCATGTTTTGACCCCGCAATGCGATGGGACCGTCGATATCACGATCTTGATAGTGCTCCTTCGACCAACAACTTCAATCTATCTTCCTTTCCTGCCTTCTTTCCTCCATCCATGTGCGATCCTTAGTCTCAACGACCAAGTGACATGTGGCCCTCCAAACCAACGGACGAGATCGATTTCGCCTCTCGGGCTTCGGGAAACTCGATTCTCAAACTCCCCTTGCTCCTAGAGCATTTCACCCAGATTCCATGATCTAACGATGTATGGTCTTCTCAAATCAATGGTTACAATCCCTTCGGGTATTCGGGGTTCGGAAATATCAACTTTCCAACCTTTCAACCTTCCTTTGCTTTTTCTCGGAGCTGACAATCCATTGACGCGTGTCCCTTTTGGATAAACGGTCTAGATCCTTTCGTGTCTCCGGACTTCAGGATTCTCAAGCCTTAACTGGAAATCCTTGAAGTGATATTTCTCTGAAATCTCATATCAACTGACACGTACTCCCCTTAACGATCAACAGTTGAGATTTGTCTTCGACGAATTTCACGTTCTCCCCATCCACAAACTTCCGAAGTTGTGGATCTCGTGCCACTTGTCCTCCTCGACGATGGACGACTGTCGGAACTTCTCCCTTCGGAACTTCTGGATTTCAACTTTTCAAACTTACACTATCCTTCCACTGTACTATGATCAACGGTTGAGAATACACCCAAAGTGATCTTTCAAATTGGACGACTCATGTCCTTGATGACGTGGTCTACCACACGTCCTTGCTGACATAGTCTACCACATATCCTTGCTGACGTGGTTTGCTTACGTGATCTCTGATATGTCATTTGTTGATGTGGTCTGCCACATGTCCTTGCGGACGAGGTTTGCTGACGTAATCTGCTAACGTAGATCTCCCTGATCAAATGGTCATTTTATGTTCTCCAGATCTGATGGTCCTTATTCATTTCAAATTTCCATCTCTTCTGGCTTTGGGTTTTTCAAATCTCAATCTGAAAAATATGAAGTGAGTTTTTTCCAGAGCTTAACCTCCTCGCATCTTTATACCCGAACTAAATGTTGTTCATCGATCATGATATTAGATTGATGGCTCGATCTGTCTGTGATGCAACTATTCTATCTTATCCCATCCTTCCACTTAGAATGATCCAACTGCTGACAAAAAATTGCATAAATGAGATCTCAGATATTTTACCTCGCTTATCCTATCCTTCCACTTTCAAATGATCTGACGGCTGACGAGAATTCGGGTTTGATCCAACGGCTAACGAGAATTTGGGTTTGATCCGACGGTTGACGGGTATTTGGATAATCAAATTCTCAACCCTTTAGCTCTACTTATCCTATCCTTCCGCTTAAAGTGATCCGACGATTGTGAATATTCTCGAAGAAGATCAACGATCAAGGATGGTTGCAGAACCACAACTTGCGAGTGATTTAACTCGTCACCAAAACTCTGCAATTTGAAGTTGTGCGTCATTGGTGAGTCAACCACAATCGTCGATCTTCGAGACTATAAGATCTAACGGTCTTTACTAATTGTGGGATTGGAACTAGCGTGATATTTAATTCTCCTTCTGATCTTTGCAATCTATCCCTGCCGTTGATCTGGCGATTGCGCATACGACGGTCACAACTCAATCCGCCTTAATCTGATCGCTTGTTGGATCAACCACAATCGTTGATATCTGAGTCTATGAGATCTGACGATCTAGACCAATTGTGGTATTGGAACTAGTGAGATGTTTAATTCTTCTTTCGCTCCCCGCAATTCATCCATGTCGTTGATGTGGCTTGCAGATCCGACGGTCACAATACTCCAACGGTCTTCAAGCCCACGGTCGCTCATATGACCGATGTCCGTTATATTAGACGATCAACACCGTCAATTTCTTGATTGGAGGATTGTTGAGGCTTCTCACCCCGAGCTTATGATCTATCTGACTTAGAAGGTTTTCTGAGTGTTCAAGGGTCTCGACCTTTGCTCCTTCTGCGAGTCTTGATGACTTTGGGTCTCGTCTGCGCATCTCAAAAACGTTATCTCTCTTGATCTTTGGTAATGAAGTTAACCTCGGACCTGGCGCACACTTGCACTCTACGTGCAACTCTGCGCTATTCCTCCTGAGCTTGATTCCTTCTGCAAACTCACAGATTCTAAGGAATCCTGTGCACGCTCCTTGCTGCCTTCATGATAACCTCTAGCTATCTGGAAGATCCAACTCTCTACCCCATGCTCGTCCTCCTGAGCTTGTAGACAATAATTTCTCATGGTCTCCTTCTTTCCCGTTTGTTGTCATTGCTACCAATATGCCATCGTCGCTGTTGTTCTTGCCATCAATGACAAACACACTCTGCCTGTAAACATGCCAACAATTATATGCCTTAAAATATTTAACCATAATGCAATATTTCTTGACAAGACCTATTGGGTCATGTCTTTTGAAATTTCCCTGGGCTAGCAAGATTCCATCCATTTTCTCTACTTATTTCAAACCATGTTTTTCATTTATCAAAGATAAAGTTTCTATTGAAATTGGAAAGGATGGGCATTGTTTCTCCTGACTCCTTGACAGAGAGGAATCAATGTCAACATCAACAATATGATATGAAATTTCTCTAAGTGTTAATCTGTCTGGAACATATCTAGGTAGGAGATGAGGAGCTCCTTCACATCCATAAATTCTTAAATATGAAAATTCCTCATAAATAAACTAATCACCAATTTCTTTAATAACATTAATAGATTCC
>ML782007.1:374486-388018 GCA_009831015.1 Picea engelmannii | reverse complement strand
TTGAGCATATTGAATATCTATATGTGTCTAAGGTAACCAAGGATATCTAAACCAGAATTCTGAGTGAAGGTGAAGAAAAGAAGGCCGAAATCCAAGGAAGGATAAATTCTTTTGATGGTGCTTTCTAAGGTATGTTATTTACAAGTCATCTCACCATTTTCGCTATAACTTTTTTCTATAATGATTCAGACCATGAAATTTCTATGAAAGTGAGAAAATATATCCAAGTATCTGTAAAAGAAAAATTCATCTTGTGGGTCGTTGTATTTTGGGAGTTACACTCCATGGAAAATAGGGTTTGTGGCCAGTCCTAAAACTAGTCAAAATCATGTGTTTCGGGTAAAAACATCATAACTTATTCATAACAGATCCAAATTCAATGAGACCAAATGTGTTGGTTAGGGTACAGTCTGTAGTATGCTTTGTAATAGTTTCAGATCATTTCATCAAATATTTTGTGCAGGGCACGCTCTACAAGATCACACTCTAGAATAAGCCAAAATTTAGCAAGGTATGCCATTTTTGCTAAAACTCCTTTTCTGAGAGGTTCCAAGTAGTAACACTTGGAGGAATTGCATTAAACACACTGAAGAACATTTTTTATAAGTTTCAAATCTTTATACATTACAGGTTCAAAGTTATGATTACTTCAAGTTAGGGTTGTTGACTAATCCAAAACTAGGCATGTGAGACTAAAGAAAAGTTTGATGAAAATGCTAGTCTCTTGTTTTTAAAGTTAAGAAAGGTTTGTAGAAATGTGATCATATACACCATGTCTATTATAGAGCTACAAATAAGATTTGGATGATGAAATTGATGAGGGATTTTGGTTGTGGTACATGTTGAGTACATGGTTAAGACAAGTAGTTGATGAGTTGGCGCACATACATGAGGTGTATGGTTGATGATGTTGGTACATATTGATGAGTCATAGTTGATGAGTAGTTGACACATGATTGGTACATACTTGGTACATGGTTGGATGCACTTTTTTATGGTACAGGTTGATTACAGGTTGGTGCATGGTTGATGTACTTGTTTATGGTACAGGTTGATTACAGGTTGAGGTACAAGTTGATACATGGTTGATGCATGGTTCAGATTTATTGGTACAGGTTTACAAAAATATATCTCGCAATAGTGTGACAGTGGTTCCATCATTCTACTTCTACTTTAGGGTGGCAGGACGGGGCAAGGACAGGCGGTTGTAGCCACCTTCTGGTTGTAGCCGGAGAACATTGGGGGTTGTAGCCTCCTTTTAGTTGTAGCCAGAGAATTGGAGAGTTAGAGCTTCCCTCAAGTTGTAGCCTGAGAAACTAGGGGGTTGGAGCCTCCTTCCAGTTGCAGATATGATTTGTTTGAGACGTGTGACCAAGTTTAAAGGCCAACAATCCACCCACAAAATCAGCGAGATGCAAAATTGTGAGGAAATCATGTGAATGATGGTAATTTTCTGATGGATGATGCTTCAATTCTCTGTGTATTCACTAAATGGCTAGATTAAACCCTGCTTAATGAGATTACATTTTTTGCATATTGTCTCTCTCTATTGATTGATTACGAAGTTTCTCAGATCGTGTGGGATATCCGTTATCCTCAGATCACCTACAATATTCTTCTTTTTTATGGTTTTTAATGTTTTTCAATCTGATTCATCCAATAATCATAATATATCCAATAGTCATATTGTGTATATAAAGAACATATCTTCTCAAAGAGTGGCTCTCCCAGATGAATACAAGCAAGCGTAAACCTGTAGATGAGGGAGTAAAACTTTTGAACATCGTTGCATACAAAAGATATATTTTGTCACTAATACTGAGTTTTGGACTATCACGGCAATGGGGTTCGAGAGTTTCAAGGTATGATTTTCATCAAAGTCGGGATCTATGCTGGTTAATATAGAGAATTGATGTGAGGTTCATTTCAGATACACCTCGTGGTTTCAAGCAAATTTAATGCTTAATCTTGGAATTGTGAATGGTATGTGTGCTATTGTTTCTTACTGATATTTTGTTCATCGTCGTTTTGATGCACTTTAAGTTAACCCTCTCACATGCTATTCAACCGAATGATCCGATGACTAAAATATGGGTGTTATAAGAGGTAATTTCTTGTTGGTTCCATCAAGTTTTTGTTGGATTACTGAGAGGGGGGGTGAATCAGTAATAGCGTAATTATAATCATTTTTCTCCAAATAATCCAAGTGTTATATCAATGTAGAATTATTATCCAATAATAAGAAATAAGAAATGAAAAATCACACACATACACAATACACCACTTCTTTACGTGGAAACCTAAATTGGGAGAAAACCACAGAATTCTTTATCTTATATGTCTTGAAGAATTACATTCATTGGAAGCACCAACTTCCTTTGTTTTCTAGCTGCAACTGGAAGGAGGCTCCAACCCCCTAGTTTCTCAAGCTACAACTTGAGGAAGCTCCAACTCCCAATTTCTCTAGCTACAACCAAAAGGATGCTACAACCCCCTATGTTCTCCGGCTACAACCGAAAGGTGGTTACAACCACCTGTCCTTGCCCCGTCCAACTGCCCTGAAGTAGAAGTAGAATGATGGAACCACTGTCACACTATCACTGTGATATATACCATTGTAAACATGTACCAATAAACTTGAACCATGCATGAACCATGCATCAACATGTACATCAACCTGTAATCAACCTGTACCATAAACAAGTGCATCAACCATGCACCAACCTGTACCAAACAATCTGTAATCAACATGTACCATAAACAAGTGCGACCAACCATGTACCAAGTATGTACCAATCATGTGTCAATTACGCATCACCCATGAATCATCAATATGTACCAACATCATCAATTATACACCTCATGTATGTGCCAACTCATCAACTACTTGTCTCAACCATGTACCCAAATTGTACCTCAACCAAAATCCCTCATCAATTTCATCATCCAAATATGACTTGTAACTTTGCAATAAACTTGGTTTATATGATCACATACCTGCAAACCTTTCTTAACTTTAACAACAAGAGACTAGCATTTTCATCAAACGTTTCTTTAGTCTGACAAGACTAGTTTTGGATTAGTCAACAACCCTAACTTGAAATAATCATAACTTTGTACCTGTAATGAATAAATATCTAAAACTGATACACAATTTTCTTCAGTGTGTTTTATACAATTCCTCCGGGTTTCACTACTTAGAACCTCTCAGAAAAGGAGTTATGGAAAAAATGGCACACCTTGCTGAATTATTTCTTATTCTAGAGAGAGACCTTGTAGAGCATGCCCCACACAGAATATTTGTTTAATTGATATGACATTGTTACACAGCATACTAAAGACTGTATTGTAACCAACACATTTTGTCTTACTAAATTATGACATTTTTACCCAAAACACTTGTTTTTGACTAGTTTCAGGACTAGCCACAAACCCTATTTTCCATGATGTGTAACTCCAAAAATACAACGACCAACAAGATAAATTTTTTACCACAGATACTTGGATATGTTTCCTCAATGGAATAGTAAGTTTATGTTCTGAATCATTATAGAAAACAATTTATTGCGAAAATGGTGAGATGATATGAAACAAACATACCTTAGAAAGCATCATCAAATGAATTTATCCTTCCTTGAATTTTGGCCTTCTTTTCTTCACTTTCCTTAGAAATTTGGCTTAGATATCCTTTGGTTACCTTAGAAACCTATAGGTATTCAATATGCTCAAGTGTGTTTTAAATGAGAGAGCCTTTCCTTTTATTTATACTATCCAAGTAGCTTCCTTAAAAACATCTTCTAGGTCACTTTGCCCACTTTCCTTATTTTATGGTTAACCCACTTCTAATTTATCCATTAAATTTATTATTGAATTAATTTATTTTGTATTCACTTTGAATTATAGTACACTCATAAGTTCACTTTATTATTTACCTTTTAAAATCTCTTAAACCACTTTGACTACTTTGACCTTTTGGGGCTTCTAGATGACATATGAGGGTCCTCCAACTTCGTAAAGGCATAACTCTCAAACTGTGAGGAGTTATGTGACATTTCACATACCACCAGAAATGGAATGACATGTACTATCCATTTAGAATAGTATTACCTGAAAATATATCAAAACTCATACCATTATCCATCAAACAAACTTGGGTCCATTACCCAAACCTGGGTTCTCCAAATTCTCATGGCCATAAATCTCTAACCGTGAGGAGTTATGTGATGTTCCACATACTACCAGAAATGGCATGACAAGAAATATCCATCTAGGATAGTTTCACTGAAAAATTCACTAGTTTTCATCTCATTATTCCACAAATAAGCATGGGTTCTCTAACCATACTTCTAGGATAACTCAATCCATAAAGAGTCTTCCAATGAGGGCTTTCACCATAAGGGGACCACTTTAGAGTTCATCCATTTCTACTTATTATCAACCATGACATGAAAATATCGAGTCATCTTTACATAAAACAATCTTGGGTCCATTACCCAACCTTTGTGCTACATGGCTTTCTTCAAGGGTTGACATCAATGAAAACCAACCTTAATCAACAATCTCGCCCTTTGGCATTGATGGAAACACTCTGATAAAATACTGAAATCATATCATTGATGCCCCCCCTGGAACCATGCCTCTATCCTCTACCTTTTTCCTTTGCATCTGATAAATCTCTCCCCCTTTGTCATCAATGGAAAAGGTATCTTTCCATCCGGGGTTTCTCCCCCTGATTGAACTATCTTCTTATGGTGCTTCCTCATGTAAATCTAATACATATAAGATAACTCCAAGTCTCTGGTGAAGATATTCAAAGGATTCCCATGGAAGTGGTTTTGTGAAGATGTACCACTTGTTCTTTTGTGCCCACATACTCAACTCTGATGTTCTTTTCTGCAACCTACTCCCTTAGAAAGTGATACTTTATTGGAATGAACTTCGTCTTGGAGTGCATCACCGGGTTCTTCGAGATATTGATGGCACTTGTATTATCAAAATAGATTGGAATGGGCTCATCATACTCAACCTGTATATCTTTCAGAGTTTGTTTCATCCAAATAACCTTCGTACAACATGATGTTGCTGCAATATACTCTGCCTCGACTATAGATAAAGATATTGATGATTGTTTCTTTCTTAGACATGATACTAAACACTCACCCAAGTAGAACGTTGTTCCACTGGTGCTTCGTCGGTTATCAATACAACCTGCCCAATCTGGATCTGTGTAGGCAATAAGTGATAGATCCTTTCCTTTTGGATATCATAATCCAAACTCTTATGTTCCTTTGAAATATATGAAAATCCTCTTCACTACTAACACATGTGACTCCTTTGGTGTTGCTTGAAATCGTGCCACCTATCCAACTGCCTGCATTACATATGGTCTGGATGTTGTCACATATAGTAGGTTGTCAATCATTGACCTATATTGCATTTGATCTGTAGACTTCGAATTATCATAATTGTTCAACTTGCAACTGGTTTGCATGGGAGTGATAACTGGTTTGCAATCTTCCATTCTGAACCTCTTTAACATTTCTCTGATATACTTGGTTTGAGAAATAAAGATTCCTTGGTTGCTTTGACGTATCTGAAGTCCCAAAAAGAAGGATAGTTATCCAAGTAACGACATTTCAAATTCATTTTGCATATCTTTTACAAATTTCTGGCTTAACCTGTCATCATCACTACCAAAAATAATATCATCAACATAAACTTCAATTAATAAAATACTACCTTCACTTATTTTGATGTAGAGGTTGTTGTCTGCACTTCCTTTTCTAAACCCTGCCTATTGTAGATACTTATCCAGTCTAGAGTACCATGCTCTAGGATCCGGTTTTAGACCATACAAGGCCTTCTTTAATTTACACACATAATCTGTGTTCTCTAACAACTGAAATCCTTCTGATTGTTCAATGTAGACTTCCTCTTCAAGTTCCCCATTCAGAAAAGTTGATTTTACATCCATCTAATATACTTTAACATTTTTGGAGCATGCACATGCTAAAAGAAACCGAATTGCTTCCATTTTGACAACTGGGGAAAATGTCTCTTCAAAGTCAATTCCTTCAATATGTGCATATCCTTTACATACCAATCTAGCTTTGTTCCTTGTAACTTGTCCATCTTCATTTAATTTATTTCTGAAAACCCATTTTGTACCAATCACATTCTTATTCTTTGGTCTTGGAACCAGTTCCCAAGTGTCATTTTTCTCTATTTGATCCAATTCTTCATTTATGGCCTTATTCCAAAATTCATCCTTGTTGGATTCTTCAAAACAGTTTGGTTCAATTGTATATAAGAGTGCTAGGTGTGTTTGTTCTGGAGAACGGATTTTTCTTCTAGTCTCAACTCCTACATCTTTGTTTCCAATAATCTAATCTGAAGGATGATTCTTCTGTACTCGTTTGCTAAGTGTCTTTGGAGATACTTGTTGAACTTGTTCTTTTATTTCTGTCGAATTCTCTTCATCTTCCTCTTCTACTTCATCTTTTCCTTCTTCTTCTTCTTCGAAAATTTGCTGCATTGATTTGTTTTGTTCTTCCTTTGATTCTGGTCTGCCTGTTTCATCAATTGTTACATTGATGCTTTCCACAACTTTGTTCAATCTTAGATTGTAACACTTGTATGTTTTCCTTGTACTTGAGTAAACAACAAGTACTCCTTTGTCCACACGAGAGTCAAATTTTCCCATTCTACCATCTTCTCTTTTGATGTAGCATTTGCTTCCAAAAACTATGAAGTGCTTCACATTTGTTGGTCTTTCTTTCCATAGTTCGTAGGGAGTTTTATCAGTGTTTTTTCTGAGAATTACTCTGTTTTGAATGCGATCTATTGTATGCACTTTCTATGTCCAAAATACATCTATAAATTTGGAATCCATTAGCATTGTTAGAGCCATTTCCTGTACTATCATGTTCTTTCTTTCAACAACTCCATTCTGTTGAGGTGTCCTAGTAATGAAGAATTGTATTTTTATTCCATGACTGTTGCAGTAGTCCATAAATTCCTTTGAAGTGAACTCTCCTCCATTATCATATCTCAAGCATTTGATTCTTGAATCCATCTCATTTTCAACCATTTCCTTATAGATCTTGACGTTTTCAAAAGCTTTTGACTTGTTCTTGAGAAAACAAACTGAAGTCATTCTTGTATAATCATCAATTAATAACATAAAGTATCTCTTATCTTTTAAGACCTTTTTTGTAGTTGGCCCAACTAGATCAGTATGAAAAATTTCCAATGGTCTTGTTGTTGAATATTCCTTTGATTTGAACCTGGTCTTTGTTTGCTTTCCTTGTTGACAATGCTTGCATAAAGTGTTGGTTGGTTTCGTGATCTGGGGCATTTATCTGACTGCTTCTCTTTTGTTGACTTTGACAAGGTTATCAAAATGCATGTGACCCATTCTTTTTTTCCATAGCCAACCTTCATCTTCCTTTCCTAGACAACACTTTTCATTTCCAATTTCACTTAACACATATATGTTGTTTGAATTTCTTGCAGCTGTACCGACCAATTTCCCTAGACCTTCTCTTCTTATCTCACACTTTTGTGATTCGAAAGTAACTTTATGACCTTGGTCACACATTTGACTCACACTTAGAAGATTATGTTTCGTATCTTCCACCAGTAGAACATTTTGTGCCTTTTTATTCTTGTTCCCAATTCGGACTGTGCCTTCTCCAACGATTTTGGTTGGACTATCATTTCCGAAGGAGACTGGTCCATTTCTTTCCTTTCACAATGTAAGAAATTTGTCTCTATCACCTGTCATGTGTTTTGAACACCCACTTTCAACATACCAACCGTGTTTCTTCTGCTTAGCTTGTAGAGCAACTGTGCATTCTTCATTTCTATACTGATCTTTCTTTTTTATCCATGTCATTTTCTGAGGTTCTTGTCTATGACTATTGTTATTCTGTTGAGGTTCTTTAGGAGGGACTATCATTCTGCAATTTTTGGCCACATGTCCAAAATTGTTAAAATTGTAACATTCCACTTCAGTGCTCAAAGATTCAACCCTATTGTAAGTTCGTATTTGTGTTTCACTACGTCTTGTTGAGTAACCCCTTTGTGTATGACTCTCAAAGTTGTTATTTTTCATGTTGTTAGCTCTGCAATTCATAGCTTTATGTCCAAAATTATTACATGCATAACATAAAACAAAAAATATAGTTTGATACCTGGGAGTTGAAAATCTTCTGAAAGAAGGTGATCTTATGAATCCTTCTTCTTCTTGAGGCCTATCTGTCTATTGTTGATTCTGAAATATGAATCTTCTTGGTGGAGGAGTGCCCCTGTAATCTTCCTTGTATATCCCCTTTGATTGTTTCTGCATAGATTTTTGGATTTGTTTCTTTCTCTGTTGTTTTGGAGCTTGATCCCTTTTCTGTTTGATTGTATCCAAGTCCAAACTTGTCAAGATGAGATTTTTGATTGATAATAATGTCATCCAGAACTTTTGATATATTCTGCATATTTTTCTTTTGAATATCCTTTCTTAGTGTGACAATCTCTGCTTCCAAGTTTCCAATGATCTTGTCCTTTTCTTCTAGTTGTTCTTTGAGTTCTTCTTCAATTCTTTTATCTTCTTCTATTTGAACCTTCAATCTTGTGATCATTTGTTCTAGTTATCGAGTGTCATTTTTCTTGTCTAGTTCTACTTGTAGTTTCTTGTTTTTCTTATTTTCTCTTCTGATAAATTCTATGGCACACATTAATTCTTCTCGATAGTCAACTTCTGCCTCTTCAATTTTGTCTTCGACTTCTTCATATCCTCCTTTGGCTTCTTCATATTCTTCTTCGGAGTCTTCTTTGTCAGAATATTTTACTTCCATGAATAGAACTCTTCCTGTCTCTCTGTCACTGATTTCATCTTCATATGATGATGAGATGTCTTCTTTGATGCATAAGTTTTTCTTGAAATCTTTCTTTGTAGTTATTTTGCCTTTATATGTGTGTTTTCCTTTTGAGTAACCTTCATCATTTCTCTTTTTCTTATGAGGACATTTGTTAGCAAAATGACCAATACCATTACAATTAAAAAAAATTAAAGGAAGCTTACCTATATACCTACCATTTGTTCCTTTGTTCAGTATTTTGATGAAGTTGGCCACTTCTTCATCATCTTCCGAGACGTCGTTGTTGTTGCTATATTCTTCTTGTTCCTTTTTCTTTTTCTTTGATCTTTTGGATGCTTTGAAGGCTACTTCTTTTACATCTGGATTTTCCTGTTCAGTTCTCATTTCATATGCTGTGAATATTCCATGCAATGCATCCATGATTATTGAGTTTAGATCCAATATTTCTTCTAGTGTTGATATCTTAGGGTTGAATATCATAGGAAGAGATCTTAGTACCTTTTGAAAAATTACAGATTCTTCGATTTCTTCTCCCAATCCTATGATTGCATTCACTGTTTCGTCAACTCTTAAGAAGTAGGTTGCAATATTCTCATCTTCCTTCATTTTTAGTTGTTCGAAATGACCTCTGTAATTTTGAAGTTTTGCTGCTTTGACTTTTGTATCTCCTTCATAAATATTTCGAAGCTTGTCCCAAATCTCTTTGGTAGATTTACAATGTGAAACTTTGGTGAATACTGTTTCACTGAGACCATTCAAAAGTGCATTTGTAGCTTTGGAATTATTCTGACCAAGTTTGACTGCTTTGTCATTTGTTGGCGGAACTGTTGGTACTGTGTATCCATCTACAATTGATTGCCAAATTTCAAACCCCTGTGCTTGTATATATGTCTTCATCCTTATGCCCCAAAAATCATACGTCTATCCATGAAAGTGTGGTATTCCATTTTTATATGAGTTGGTATTCTACATGATCTACCTTTCAGTGGTTAAATTGATTTCTGAAGGAACCTGCTCTAATACCAATTGTTGGATTACTGAGAGGGGGGGTGAATCAGTAATAGCGTAATTATAATCCTTTTTCTCCAAATAATACAAGTGTTATATCAATGTAGAATTATTATCCAATAATGAGAAATAAGAAATGAACAATCACACACATACACAGTACACCAGTGTTTTACGTGGAAACCCAAATCGGGAGAAAACCATAGAATGTTTTATCTTATATGTCTTGAAGAATTACATTCATTGGAAGCACCAACTTCCTTTGTTTTCCAGCTGCAACTGGAAGGAGGCTCCAACCCCCTAGTTTCTCAAGCTACAACCTGAGGGAAGTTGCAACTCCCCAATTCTCTTGCTACAACCAGAAGGAGGATACAACCCCCTATGTTCTCTGGCTACAACTGGAAGGTGGCTAGAACCACCTGTCCTTTCCCTGTCCAACAACCCTGAAGTAGAAGTAGAATGATGGAACCATTGTCACACTATCACTGTGAGATATATCATTGTAAACATGTACTAATAAACCTGAACCATGCATCAACTATGCATCAACATATACCTCAACTTGTAATCAACATGTACCATAAACACGTGCATCAACCATGCACCAACCTGTACCAAACAATTTGTAATCAACCTATACCATAAATAAGTGCAACCAACCATGTACCAAGTATGTACCAATCATGTGTCAAGTACTCATCAACTATGACTCATCAATATGTACCAACATCATCAATTATACACCTCATGTATGTGCCAACTCATCAACTACTTGTCTCAACCATGTACCCAACATGTACCTCAACCAAAATACCTCATCAATTTCATCATCCAAATATGATTTGTAACTCTGTATTAGACCTGGTTTATATGATCACATACCTACAAACCTTCCTTAACATTAACAACAAGAGACTAGCATTTTCATCAAACATTTATTTAGTCTCACAAGACTAGTTTTGGATTAGTCAACAACCCTAACTTGAAATAATCATAACTTTGTACCTGTAATGAATAATATCTGAAACTAATACACAATTTTCTTCGGAGTGTTTTATGGAAGTCCTCCAGGTTTCATTACTTGGAATCTCTCTGAAAAGGATTTATGGCAAAAATAACACACCTTGCTAAATTATGTCTTATTCTAGAGAGCGGCCTTGTAGAGCATGCCCCACACATAATATTTACTAAATTGATCTGAAACTATTACAAAACATACTACAAATTGTACTCTAACCAACACATTTGGTCTTACTGAATTTGGATCTGTTATCAAGAAGTTATGATGTTTTTACCCGAAACACTTGTTTTTGACTAGTTTCAGGACTAGCCACAAACCCTATTTTCCACAGAGTGTAACTCCAAAAATACAATGACCTACAAGATGAATTTTTTACCACAGATACTTGGATATGTTTCCTCAATTTCATAGAAATTTCATGGTCTGAATAATTCTAGAAACAAAATTATTGCGAAAATGGTGAGATGACTTGAAAAAAACATACCTTAGAAAGCATCATCAAAAGAATTTATCCTTCCTTGAATTCCGACCTTCTTTTCTTCACTTTCCTCAGAAATACAGCTTATATATCCTTTGGTTACCTCAGACACCTATAGGTATTCAATATTTTCAAGTTTTTCTTAAATGAGAGAGCCTTCCCTCTTATTTATACTCTCCAAGTAGCTTCCTTAAAAACATCTTCTAGGTCACTTTGCCCACTTTCCTTATTTTAGGGTTAACTCACTTCTAATTTCTCCATTAAATTTATTATGGAATTAATTTATTTTGTATTCACTTTGAATTATAGTACACTCATCACTTCACTTTATTATTTACCTTTTAAAATCTCTTAAAACACTTTGACTACTTTGACTTTTTGGGGCTTCTAGATGACATATGAGGGTCCTCCAACTTCGTAAGGCCATAAATCTCAAACCGTGAGGAGTTATGTGACATTCCACATGCCACCAGAAATGGAATGACATGTAATATCCATATAGAATAGTATTACCTAAAAATATATCAAAACTCATACTATTATCCATCAAACAAACTTGGGTCCATTACCCAAACCTGGGTTCTCCRACTTCTCATGGCCATAACTYTCTAACCATGAGGAGTTATGTGACATTCCAAATACCACTAGAAATGGCATGAAAATCACTATCCATATAGGATAGTTTCACTGACAAATTCATGGGTTTTCATCTCATTATTCCACAAATAATCATGGGTTCTCTAACCATACTTCTAGAATAACTCAATCTGCAAAGCGTCTTCCCATGAGGGATTTCACCATAAGGGGACCACTTTGGAGTTCATCCATTTCTACTTATTATCAACAATGACAAGAAAATAACGAGTCATATTTACATCAAACAATCTTGGGTCCATTACCCAACCTTTGTGCTACGAGGCTTTCTTCAAGGGTTGACATCAATGACAACCAACCTTAATCAATAGTTTTGTGGAGATATGTGAGTGTGTTCTAACAACAAATCTAGAGTTTCATGGAGTTTTCAATCCATCCACTACAGATGAGATAAAACGAGTCTATCCCCATGTATTCCTATTCTAGATCGCATCACTTCTCAAAACATATGATTTCCAGCCGATTAGTTGTTGAGTGTTGACACAAGGAGTTCCTCTAGGCCAAAGAGAAATCTCAGAGGAATTTTCTCAACCACCTCCTCATCGATCTCAACGACTTGAATCCATTGGGTTCCCTCCATGCATTTTTCATTGATACAAATATGTGCCACTCCACGTGTCTCAATACATAGTTTTCAATGACATATTTGGAAATCATAATTTATTACTTTTTCATAAAAGTAATAAACCAAAAGGTACATTTTATATTCATGGGTGGAAAAGTGTTTTTAGAAGTTCTTATTTGAATATAAATGTTTTATGAAAAAGTGGGAGGTATAAGGGAAAAGGATGATCCATGGTATGGGATATGAATAATATTGAAGCTTCGATGAATGTGAGGGAGATTGCCAAATTTTTTATTATGTAAAAAGGGGGTTAAACCTTTGATAAGTGTGAGAGAGATTGAAATTGTTTTGTCAAAGTAAAAGTTGGTTTGCTATAGTTTTTTTGTAAAGCCTTGGATAGTCATGGTTAAAAATGAACATGCTTTAAATTATAGTTGACAAAGAGAATTAATTGTTACGCTCTTCAATTTTAAAGAGTAAGTTGTAACAAACATAATAAAATTGAATTTTTTTGCTCTATGTCCTAGATCCACCCGAAATTGAATAAGGGGACCTTAGGTACACCTTGCGTAGTGTGTGTTGGTGATCTTTTCATGGTTGCTTTATGTGATGTTTAATGTCTAGTTTTGACATAAAAAAAATTGTAACGCATTACACACAGAGTACACAACAAGTCAAAGAAATGCTAGCTCGCATAATTAAAGCACGATCAAACACATATGATTGCGCATTTACAAGCAATCAAATCATATCGGTAAAGGAAATAAAATCAAATTAATCAAAGGAGAAATTCAAATCGTTGTAGCAATGGACACATCAAGCACCTAATATTCAAGGACTCAAAACATCATCAAAGAAGTCAACTTTGAAGATCACTTCAAATTCAAGATCAACTACAAGTAATGTACTTGCAATAGTTTTTTTTGTAAGTAT
>ML782007.1:347026-364008 GCA_009831015.1 Picea engelmannii | reverse complement strand
TCAAATTCAAGTTGAGGAAATATCATTTCAATAAAATTAAAATAAATTCAGGTGACAATGCCAAGGGTAGGCTGGGTATACATGAAACCTACTGGACCGACATTATTTTGCACGAACCGACATTGTGAGTGATGAGTTTTTTTAATTAAAGTAGGATGTTGTCCTTCACCTTTGAGATTCGTTGAATACCTTTGTGTGCAACTTTTACCAATCGTCAATGAACTATGTGCTACCTGTTATGTCCACTAGTAGTGTTGGTTGAAGTGGGCATAAAAGGCAACACAAAGTTTATTGTCAATGGGTACATCATAGGTCCATGCAAACATTATTAATAATAATGATAGGAAATCTCAGTGTTGCCTATGAACTTTCAAGGTTTTTGTAAAACACGTGCATTAAAAGTAGTTTTCTAATTCATATACCACTCACTCTTGTTCACTTCTCCAACTGATTGCCACTCGTTGTACACAGCAACAGCAACATCGAATATTATATGGATTTAAACTTTCTTTGTGGGATAAGGAATTCTTGAAACAACTTAGTTTTTATAGGATATTTTGTAATTAACTAAGGTCGTGTTACATGATATTTTGTATTTATGATTATAAATATTTATAGTGTGGTTATTATTGGATATTTCTTTTATTAACTTGGGAGATGATTTGAAGCTTGTTTATTGATGAGTTGATCAGACATGTCATTATTTGTATAATGTGATTAACATGTGCATTCCAGATTGTAATATTGCTACAACATAAAGTTGCTGGAAATCCTATGATTTTTGCACTTTAGCTATTGTTTCTTCTTTTAACTTAGAATAATTATTTTACCATATTTTTATCATTATTTTTAATTAAATTAATTACAAACAAAAAAGTTAATGTAATATTTTTAACATGATATATCAAATCGGTTCAAGAGAAGGTGGTAGCAATATCTTAAAAAATATTTATTTTGTCTTTTTTTTTATATTAATCCTCTCAAGAAGAAATTGATATAAAACATTGTAAGTGGTGTACAAACACAAGATGGTGTAACAAAATGGATTGCTATAGGTGAAAAATTTCATGCAACTATTTACTGAAATTTGAAAATTCAATATTATCTCAAGGAAGGGGAGATCAAACTTATACAAAAGAAGCAACAAATTAAAGAGTTAATATGAAAAAAATAATATGACAACAAATTTGTTCATTTACCTAAAGTATTTTCAATAAATAAAATGTTAAAAGGAGAGATAATGTTGACACACATGAAAAAGATAAAGATGTTATTGATGAATTTTCATAAGTTAAGTCCAAAAATAAAGAGGAATATAACATTGTAATCCTCAATAAAAAATGATCTTGATTTTCATTGAATGCCAAACCACCCAATACTCATCTAAATTTATCTCTTTCTAATGGGATAAATAAGAAGCAAAACAAAGCAACGCGGCAAAAGTTAATGTTTTGACAAGGATTATTTTCTTATCACACATAGTAATCTGATCCAACTTAGCATGCACAATTATGGATAACTTCTTGTTAGAGTTAGGTTTCTTGTATCTAAGATATTTTTCTTGTTATGATTTTCATGGAATTATTATAAAATGCACTTTGAGATTCTTTTTATGGGATTTTGTAAATCGGAATATTAGATGCATCTCTTTGCAAAGACTACTACAACCATTTTAGTAATGTATTTGTACAAATTTTTCACCATTCTTTAAGTAATACAATTTGATTTCCACTCCATCTTTGTTTTATTTGATGTGTTAATCATATCTTTGATTTTGTTCTTAACGTATTTTGGGTTAATTGTTTATTGTTATTATGTACATTTCCCCCACAAGGTAAGAGTACAAGAAGCTAGGCCTCAAATTAATGGAGCCTAATGAATATTTTACTCTTTGACCCAAGAAAGTGCACATGGAAGACACATTAAACAAAGATAACAAAATAGGATATCTTGTCATGTTGTAGCTCTAGGAAGTTCTTAAGCAATGGAGGAATGGGATGATGAATCATTTTACCCAAATCCTTCAATGACTTACAAATCATTCGACCCAAATCCTTCAGTGACTCCTAATAATGGTGGAGCAACCTTGTATATGGAGTGATTTTGAAAAGAATATACCCTTAAAGGAATAATTAAATTTGATATCAAGATATTTGAAGGAAAGATAGTAGTAGAATCTTTAGAGAGAGGGCTAATTGAACTATAAGGTTATTTTTCTATGCAAAAATTCTCCAACATTGAGAAGATTATTCTTGAAGCCCCTTCTCAATCTCAACTATTGGAATTACTATGTACAACATGTTGGAGATCATTCTAAAATGTAAGGGAAAATACTCATTTGGTGTAATTTTGGTTATTCCCTTAAGAAGGAGTAATACCCTATTGGAAACTATGAGAGAAAATACATGATATATTAATGAGTTTCTACTAGGGTAAATACCAAATTATGGTAGAGTCAACCAACACCTTCCATACCTTATGTGAAAAGCTAGGTAGTAAGGACTACAAGTGGAAATTGATTCTCAAATATCATAATAACCTACACAAATACAACAAAAGAGGAATGAATTTTCTAGACAAGTGTTCACTGCAATCAACTTACCATTATGGCATAAATATTCAGAAAAACATTCAGTACAAGTAAGAAAGAGTTTGATTTGAAAATCACCTTGAATATTTCAATAGTCAACTTGGTCTAACATATATCTTAAGCTACTGAAACTATGGTGATGTTATTCTTGAATGTATGATTATTATGTATTTTCTTTACTAATTTAATAGAAGCATAAAGTATGACATGTATATTCTTTAATTCCTATGAAATTAAAATGTGACAATGATAAAAAAAAACATGCATATGGAATACTTATACACAATATATACCCAAGGAAACATGATGCGGGAGAACCTAATAAGAAAATAATTATTTCTCCTTTATTATTCATAAATTGTAGTGCCCCATTTGCTTTGACTAGTCAAATAGATAGAATCTTATTATTTGAGGGAATTTTGTTGACAAATGACTTTGTTTATTGACTTGTGTTATGATGATGAAAATCGAACTCTCTGGTCTTTTGATTGGTTTTAAGTGATTCTTTTAAATGGGTTCATTCGAATGTTTATATGATAACATGGATAGATTAAATATAAATTGATATGATAGAACTGACGTTCTCGATCCATAAGGTTAGGACACTTTCAAATGAGAATTTTGGACACAATAACTTGCATATGCTACTAATGGTTTTCCTACTGTGATAGGAAAGCCACAAGTTTATATTGATGTGGTATTGTATCAACATTGTATTGAATTCAGTATTGAGTTAGGGAATTATAATCATTATATGATTAATTGTATGCTTTAATTTTGATTATGGAACAATTTGATTTCTTGATTTTAGTGTGTGTAGGAACAAGGAACATGTTTTTAGATAATTCCATGTATGGGTAATGGGGTTGTACAAAAATGTATAGAGTATGACTAGGAGAGGAGGAACACCATTCATATTTCCACCTACTAGCACTCATTTTCTATGAATTTTGTTAAAAATTTAGTGACACTTAAAGGCTTCACATTGTTGTGAGCATAGGCCACAAATTATCTTACTCGCGAGTTTTAGCTAAGGGGTGTGCAATAAGGTGACATCCTTATTCCTTAGTGACCATTAAACTCTCAACAAGTTAGTGGCAAAGTTGAGTTAATGTAGTCTCAAGAGTCATACCATTTCCCCCACCAAGAAGGTTGGATGATTGAAGGGAATGGATGAACATGATACCCTTGGTATTGATTATAAGTTGTCAAGTATACATTGAAAGATGATTGATTAAGAATTATATAAAATATGGTCAATTTAGTATGTTCATTTTGTTTATTATGAGAAGAATAATTATCTATTTTATGCATTTTCATTTTAAAAGGGATATGTTAATTAAATGAATAATAGTATGATTGTGCATATGTGTTATTAGGTATCTCATGAAAAGGACAAAAAAATAAGTTTAATTAAAATCCATTAGAAAATAAATAGATTATGCACGAAATGAAAATAAAATGTTTTTTAATTAGCTAAAAACTATTTACTAATGCACCCATAAATCAAGGAGAAGAAAGAGGAACAAAGAATTTAAATTCAAATAGAAGTGTGTTTGAGTTATTAATAAAGACAATAAATAAGTCTAGTGGCTACATGTGCACACACTCAAATAATAAATTAGAAGGAGATAAATAAGAATATTGGGGTGAGGATAAATATTATTTTATATTTTTAAATAAGGAATTAATTGTGTACTTGTGCATGTGAGTGACACATGAGTGGGTGAATAGTAGTTAATTAGTAATTTCATAAATTATATTTTTGTATGAGATGGAAAAGTGGCTTGAACCACTAAACCTATAAAATGAAGGCTTGAGCTAGAGAAAATACATTTTTTGGGTCCTAATGTTTGATGGTTATCATAATAATTAACTTTATATTGGTGATTGTTGAAGAGTTGGTCTATTGAAGAGTGATATTGAAGTGGGGTTTTCCTCTCAAACTTAGCATATTTAATCTTCTCTCATTTTTCTAGATTGATACATTTTATACAACCCCATTGTAGCTTAGCGTGTTGGCATGATTTACAGGAAAGCGTGTGCTTATCATTGATGGCAAGAACAACAACGACGATGACATGATTACAAGAAGAGTGTGCAGAAGGAATCAAAGCTCAGAAGAGATGGTGCGATAAAACTCAGATAAAATCAAGAACGTCAGATCTGCAAGCCAGATCTACGACAAGGATGAATTGCGGGGAGCGAAAGATGAATTGAACTACTCGCTAGTTACAATCCTGCAATCTGTCTAGATCATTAGATCTCATAGCTTCAAATATCTACGACTGTGGTTGATCCAACAAACAATAAGTTTAAGTCAGATTAAATCGTGACAGTCGGATGCACAATCACCAAATCTACGGCAGGGATGAATTGCGAAGATTGAAAGGAGAATTAAACAAAACGCTTGTTCCAATCCCACAATTATTCAGGACCGCCCGATATTATAGCTTTGAAGATCGACGATTTTGGTTGACTCACCAACAATGCACAACCTCAAATTGCAGATTTTGGGTGCCGAGTTAAATCACTCGCAAGTTGTGGTTCTGCAATCATCGTCGATTGTTGATCTTCTTTAAGTGTCCTCATGAGCATTGGATCATTTTCGAGTGGAAGGACAGGCTAAGTGGGGCAAAACTATTGAGAATTCGATTATGTGAATTCTCGCTAGCCGTCAAATCACTTTCAAGTGGAAGCACAGAATAAGCCATCAAAGTCGCATTGCAATAAGATCAAGCTGTTGATCTAAGTTCATGATCGATGAACAACATTCACTTCAGATCTAAAGATGCAAGGAGGTTACACTCTAGAGAGGTTGAGATTTGAAATTACCGAAATGCAAATTTTCGTCAGTCGTTGGATCATTCGAAGTGGAAGGATAGGATAAGCCAGAAAAGCCACATCGCAGAAAGATCGAGCCGTCAATATAAGTTCATGATCGATGAATAGCATTCACTTCTGATCTAAAGATGCGAGGAGGTTACACTCTGGAGAGCTTAATATTTGAAATTCTCGAAATGCGAATTTTTGTGAGCCGTTGGATCATTTCAAGTAGAAGGACATGATACACCAGAAGAGCTACAATGCAGAAAGATAGAGTCGTTGATCTAAGATTATGATCAATGAACATGATTCACTTCAGATATAAATATACGAGGAGGTTACGCTCTGGAAAGTTTGAGATTGGAAAAACCTGAAGCCCGAAAAATCTGAAATGAATAAGGACCATCGGATTTGGAGGACATATGAGGACCATTGGATCAGTGTTGTTGGTCAGCAGACCACGTCAAAAGACCACATCATCAGACCAAGTCAGCAAGGACATGTGGTGCAATCAGACAATAACAAGTGTCAAGTTGATTCAGCATTTCAGGTACATGGAAATCCCAAATCCGAGTGACACGTGGCAACTACTAGGCTCATGACATGTAATTAAGCGAGTAAGTAAGTGACATCACTTTGGAGGAAAGAAGGGGTTTGAGATTTGAAATCTCCGAAGTCCAGAGACTCGAAGGAAATCTCGACCATTGATCCGAAAGTGACACGTGTCAGTGGATTAACAACTTCAGAATATTGACGTATGGAGAAAATAATGGGTTGAGATTTGAAATCTCCGAAGTTCGGAGACCCGTAGGAGATATCAACCATCGATCTGATGTCGAGTGCACTCTCAACCATTGATCAAGATATAGTTGAAGGATAGAATAAGTGTAATAGCCAAAGACCTGGAGGAAAAGGTGGCCATCCATCTCAATGGTTGATTAAATCCTAGCCGTCAGATTAAGCCTTGCAAGAATCGAATCTGACAATTGATTTGTTTCCATGAAATGAATGTAAACCGTCCGATCTGTTCGATAATTCTGATTCGAAAGTTTCGAAAGGTTTGAAACCCAAAAGTTCTGAAGGGAAAAGTGTCGAAGTTATGACAGTCATCCATTTCAGAAGAATGAATCGTGGTTGTTGAATTGATAATATCTCAAGCGCTCGTTAAGCCCATGCGTATGGTCACCGCCAGTGATCATGTGAAGGAAGGGGCTTAGAAGCCAAAGAAGCCATAATTGACTGGCTATAACTAATAGAGTAGACCAAGAGTTTCGACTACCAGAGAAGCTAAGGAATCTCATCATAAAACCCACTGATGATGAACACATTGAGATAACCACCAAGGTTGACAAAGAGTTGCTATGATGATCAGGAAGAGGACTTGACGTGAGAAAAATATGCAGAACAAAGAAGTGAGGTGACTCTACTGGTTAGCGATGCATTTGTGAGGAAGAGACGTAGTGAACAAACAGTAGGGAAGAACAGTGATGCAGTGAAGAGCATGCAGAGGCATAGCACATAAAATGCAAGTGGCAGAGAGAGTATAAAACGCAGAAGAACAGAAAGCATGGGCATGCGAGCAGAAAGAAACTGGTGCAGGCATGACAAATAAGTGTAGCAGAATAGTGATGAGACTGGTAAGCCATTGATAAATGTTGTATCACTGTGATAAATTTAAGAAAGTAAATATTTATATTTCATGGTGGTAGGGAGGTGCTAGGGAGGATTGGTGTTCTCAAAGTTTCAAGTGGGTGCTTGAACACAGGGAGTTGTAGCTTCCATCTGGTTGCATCCAGAAAAACTAGGGTGGCAGGGTGGTGCAAGGGAGAACTATTGTTCTCTGTTATACAGGTTGGTGCCTGTGTCACTGGGAAGTTGGTGTTGGAACACTCAGGGAACTGGTGCTTCCTTCTAGTGGGTGCTAGAGAAATTAGAGAGTTGGTTCTCTCAGCAAGTTGTTTCTTGTAAAACATAGGTTGTAGCCTCAAGAGGAATTGGAGCTCATAAAAATGATAATGTACAAAAAATAAAGATTACTTATTATATCAAGAAGAAGAGGTTTTTCCCTTTATGGGTTTCCTCAGGAAATATCTATCTTTGTATATTTCATGTGTGTGATTGATGTTGAATATTCTATTGCTTACTTCCCTGCTTTATTGTGATCATCATTGAGTGTTCTGTAAAGAGTTCAAATGGGCATAATTTTTTAAGCACAGTAACAACTGAATCACNCAATAAGGCCCCCCTAATCAATGGAACAAAGTTCACCTTCTGGAAAGTTAGGATGAGAACCTACATAATGGCCCTAGGTGCATATGTCTAGGATGTGGTAGAGATCGGTTATGTAAATCCAGTTTTACTAGCTTCTAAGGATGACAAGATAGAATTCAAATTCAACTCTAAGGCTATGAATGTTATTCTAAGTGGGATTGCAAAAACAGAATTTGTAAAATTTATGCACTTAGAATCTGCCAAAGAAATGTGGGACAAACTCATCAGTAGTTATGAAGGTAATGAGAAGGTAAAGGATGAAATGGTTGGGAATTACTTTCTGAGAGTTGAAGAACAAGTAAATGGAATGATAGGACTTGGTGAAAAAATTGAGGATGTCTCTTTAGTTTAGAAAATTTTGAGATCTCTGTTAGATAGGTTCAACCCAAAGGTCTCTGCTATAGAAGAAATTAATGATCTGAAAGTTCTGTCTATTTAACAACTACTAGGAACTCTGACTGCCTATGAAATGAGGATAGGTAAAGATAAACCCACCTCTAGAGAAGCATCATTTATAACAGATAAGAATGAGGATTATGAGCCTAATGAAATTGAAGCAAAATTTGTGAGAAGACTAAAGAAAGGATCAAGAAAGTACCAAGTCAAATTTCCCTTCAAATGTTTTAACTGTGGAAAGATAGGTCACTTTGCATCTAAGTGTCCACACAAGAAACAAAATCAAAATTATGAAGGTGAAAAGAAGTACAAACCCAAGATATTTGGTAAAAAGAAAAGTCTATGTGTAAACAATGATGACTCTTCAAAAGACACAAATAGTGACTCTTCCTATGAAGATAAGATTAATGACTTTATTCTTATGGCCAAAAACGATTATGATAATAAAAGCACAGGAAGTGATGTTGACAATGAAGAATTTGTGGTTGACTTGGAAGGCAAACTGATCAATGCTCTAGAAGAAATTGCTAGACTCAGATCTAACAAGAAAAAGAAAAAAAAAATGTTGATACAGTTTGAAAAAGACAATAAAGGACCTGATGAAGACTTTTCCCTGCTAAAAGTAGAAATAGAAGAGGCAAAGAAAATAGAGGAAATTTTGAAACAACAGTTATCAGAAAAGAAGGCAAGATGTGAAGCCTTCGAAGAAGAGGTAGTAAAAACCAGAAAAGAGATGGAGAAGTTTAAAACATTGTATCTCCAAAATCTTCCAAGCATTAAAGCCACAACAGAACTTAACAAAATTTTGAGCAAACAAAGATCTCCTTTGTTGAATAGTGGTTTAGGTTATGTAAATGGTTCAAGCAGCAAACAACCAGAAAGCAAAGAGCCGGTAAAGATGATCAAGTTCCATGTCAACAGACAATCAGACCACAAGAGCACTCTGTCACCAAAAGCTAATAAAGACAATATGATCACTGATAAAAGAACAAAGAGATCAGAATATGGAGCAACAAATTCCAAGAAGAAGGTCATCCTTCAGGCACCAAAATTTATTCCATGGCTACTATTTTTACTGTTCTAATTTTGGTCATAAGATTGTAAATTGTGAAATTAAGTTTAGAGACATGCAACTCAGGAGGTCAAGAAATAAATAATCTTTACAACATAGAACTAAGCAACCAATGAATAGACAATGTAGAACCAATCACTTTGACCTACTGAACAATGAGCTCGAATTTTATAACTCTCATAACTTCGGCCACAAAGTTGCAAACTGCCATCTGAAGAAGTACAAGGTAGATCCAAGGATAAATCCTTTAGCTAGAAATGCCAGCACATGGAAAAAGAAAGATAGTGAAAGATGTGGTCTAGTACTTTCATCTCAAAAACAAAAATACCCCTGGTATATAGATAGTGGATGTTCCAAGCACATGACTGGAGACAAGGATAAGTGTCTATCTATACATAAAAGAAAAACAAGAAATGTAACCTTTGGAAATGATGAACCAGGTGAAATCAAGGGTAAAGGGATGGTGAGTTTGAGTAATGGTAAAGGAAAATCCCAGGATGTTCTGCTTGTAGATGGGATGAAACATAATTTTCTCAGTGTAAGTCAAATGTGTGGCAGAGGATGTGAAGTGGTATTCACTTCCAAGGATTGTAAGATAAAGTCTGAAAACTCAGGACAAGTGGTGGCTAAAGGCATAAGGACATAAAATAATGTATATGTGATGAAAGATGATAAATAAGAGTGTCATCTAAGAAAACATGATGAAATCTGGTTATGGAATATGAGACTTGGACATATAAACTTTGACCACTTAATCAAGCTCAAAAATCTTGAGGAAGTAAAAGATCTTCCAAGAATATCAAAGCCACACGACTCTGTGTGTAAACCCTGCCAAGTAGGAAAGCTAACCAGGACACAGTTTAAATACAAGAGCTCTACTTCAACAGAGAAACCACTCCAATTAGTTCATATGGATTTATGTGAACCATCAAGACAGGAAGGCACACGGAAGGAAAACTACTTTATTCTTATCATTGATGATTACTCCAGACTTACCTGGGTTGCTTTTCTTAAAGAAAAAGCTGAAGCATTTGAGAAATTTAAAATATTTAAGGATTTGACTAAGAATCAAACAAGCAAGAGGTTAAAGGTAGTAAGATCAGACAAAGGAGGAGAATTTATGTCAAGTTATTTCAATGAATTCTGTGATAAACATGGGATCAAGAGAAAAGACACAATCCCAGGAACTCCACAACAAAATGGAGTAGTTGAGAGGAAAAACAAAATAGTTCAACAAATGGCCAGGTTAATGATGAATGAGAAGAACATTGGTCAAACTTACTGGGTATAATCAATACACACAACAGTCCATATTCTTAACAAATCCCACCTCAAACCACATAGTGACAAGACACCTTATGAACTGTGGTATGGAAGACCTGCTTCAATCAAACACTTCAAAGTCTTTGGGAGTAAGTGCTACATAAAGAATAATAATGAAAACCTTGGCAAGTATGATGACAGGGCTGATGAAGGAATATTCTTAGGATATGCTACCAATAGTAAAGGATATATATGCTTTAATAAAATATTTCATAAATTAGTTGATTTCATTGATTTAAAGGTTGATGAAGGAGTCCCAGTAAGAGATGCAAGAAATGTTGAGTCTAATACAGAGGACACAGCTGAAACTGAAGATGAACAGGTCCAATAATCAGATGGATAAGAGACACCTAGACAAGAAGAGTCAGGACAATGATCATCATCAAATTCCTCCTCCAGAATTACTCAAAAGAATCATCCTGAAATTCAGATAATTGGTGAGAAAGACAAAGGTGTACAAACCAGGAGAAGGATAATCAAAGACATCGAGCAATCACATATGGCCTTCATATCTATGGTGGAAACCAAGAACTTCAATGAATCCAATGAAGATGTAAATTGGTTAAAATCAATGAACGAGGAACTGGATCAGATTGAGAAGAACAATACTTGGGAGCTTATTCCTAGACCGACAAATAAGAATGTAATTGGCTCCAAATGGGTGTTTAAAAATAAAATGAATGAACAAGAAAAAATTGTCAGGAATAAAGCCATATTGGTCTGTAAAGGGTATGCTCAAATAGAAGGACTGGATTTTGATGAAACATTTGCGCCCATAGCAAGATTAGAAGCTATTAGAATGTTTCTTACCTATGCTTGTCATAAGAAGTTTAAAGTCTATCAAATGGATGCCAATTCATCTTTTCTAAATGGATATCTAAAAGAAGAAGTATATATGGAACAACCAGAAGGTTTCCAACTTTTGGATAACCCTGACCTTGTCTGCAAGCTAAATAAAGACGTATATGGATTGAAACAAGCTCCTCGTGCCTCGTATCACAAACTGGATAAGTTTCTACAAGACAAAGGGTTCAAGAGAGGAACAGTTGAAAAAAATCTATATATCAAAACAAAGGGTAATGATATGCTCATTGTGTTGGTCTATGTAGATGACATCATCTTCGGTAGTAATAATGCTTCATTGGTACAATGGTTTGATTATGCCATGCAGTCTAAATTTGAAATGTCTATGATAGGGGAACTGGCATTTTTTCTTGGCCTACAAATTACTCAGAGGTTTGAAGGAATATTTCTTTCTCAATAAAAATATCTAAGAGAAATGTTAAAAAGGTTTCAAATGGAATATTCTAAACCTATGAGTACACCTATGGTCCCTGGATGTAAGTTAAGAAAGGATGATGATTCACCTGATGTTGATCAGAGTTCATATAGGTCTATGATAGGAAGCCTATAGTACATCACAACATCTCGTCCATACATAATGCATGTTGTAGGAATGGTAGGAAGGTACCCGACTGCACCTAAACAGAGTCATTTGTTAGCTGACAAAAAAATATTCAGATACTTGAAAGTGTTGAAAAGTCAACAAGAAACATGTGTCTAATTTATTTTTCCCTTAAATAAATTGGACAATAAATATTAATCTATTATCTCATTCATAACTGAGTGAGTTGGATTTGTAATAGAATTATAAGTGTAGTTAAGTGAGTTAAGATCAGTTGTACTAGTTGTAACTAAACATGCACTAGTGAGAGTTCAGTAAATCAGTGAACTCACATGCAACTGAAGATTCGCCACAGTTAACTACATGCATGTCAGTTCCAATGGACATCTAGTTGAGATAACATATGAAAGGGACAGTTGGCTATCAGTTTTGATTTGTTCACACATGCAGTGGATATGCTTATGAGTATGTGCAAACTACGCAATTTAGCATGCAAGTATCATTGTGAGAATTCAGATTGCAAAGTTTGTTCAGAGGAGGCAGGCTGTCTGGACACAGGAATTGGCACATGTATTTGATCATTTGTGTATGACAGTGTGAGACGATTGTATTGCAATGAGAGCTCTTGGATTAGAGTTTTGTATGATATTTTTTCATGATTCATGATATACATAATATATGATAGTGGGGTTTTTAGCTTTATGCTTTCCCGGTAAAACTTCTGTGTTGTGTGTTATTGATATTTCACTTTGTGCATTGTGGTTGTGATCATGGTTTAATTGCTTCTACAATAATAATTGTAGAAGCGATTATGTATTTAACAAGTTGCAGAAATTGTTAGATCAGGAGAATCGCAGGAATACATTAATTTGTATCGAAATTTATACAGAAAGGACCAATGGCCTATAGCCTATGGTATCCTAGGAATCATAACTTTCAACTATTAGTCTATTTAGATGCTAATTGGGCTAACTGCGTGGATGAAAGGAAAAGAACGAGTGGAGGTGAATTCTTCTTAGGAGATTCCCTTGTATCATGGTTGACAAAGAAGAAAGGTTCCATTTCCTTATCGAATATAGAATCTTAGTACATTGAAGCTGCCACTTGCTGTACCCAAGTATTATGGATGATTCAGACACTTGCGGACTTGGAGGCTACACCAATCCCAATTCATTGTGATAATACTAGTGCAGTTAGTGTGTCAAGGAATCCTATATTTCATTCCAAGACCAAGCATATACCCATCAAGTATCACTTCTTGAGGGAACATGTGACCAACACTATTGTTTCTTTGCATTATATTCTATCCAAAGATCAGATTGTTGATATCTTCACTAAACCACTTGCAAAATCTCACTTTGAGTATCTACGCCAGAAGTTGGGCGTGAACCCATTATCAACCTAAGAGAGTCTATCCTGTCAAGGGGAGTATGTATTGGTTGAATATTTGATACCTCTAAATCATACCGCAAAAACTCAAGGGGAGCATGTTCTCTTTGACTTTGATGTCAAAGGGGGAGAAAAGGAGTGGTCTGAATACTATAGTTGGAGGTCCGAGAAGAATAGTGCAGCCTTTTAGGGTTTCCATCAATGCCAAAGGGGGGTATTGTTGGCATGATTTACAGGAAATCACGTGTTTGTCATTGATGGAAATAACAACAACGATGATGGCATGATTATAGGCAGAGTGTGCAGAAGGAATCAAAGCTCAAAAGAGATGGTGCGATAAAAATCAAATCAAATCAATACCGTCGGATCTGCAAGCCAGATCTACGGTAGGGACGAATTGTGGGGAGTGAAAGATGAATTAAACTACTCACCAATTACAATCCCACAATCTATCTATATGATTAGATCTCATAGCTTCAAATATTTATGACTGCGGTTGATCCAACAAACAATGAGTTTAAGTTAGGTTAAATAGTGAACGTCGGATGCGCAATCGCCAAATCTACGGCAGGGATGAATTATGGAGATTGAAAGGGGAATTAAACATCACACTTGTTCCAATCCCTCAATTAGTCAGGATCGTCCGATCTTATAGCTTCGAATATCGATGATTGTGGTTGACTCACCAACAACACACAACTACAAATTGTGGAGTTTGGGTGTTGAGTTAAATCACTCGCAAGTTGTGGTTTTGCAATCATCGTATACTGTTGATCTTCTTCGAGTGTCCTCATGACCGTTGGATCATTTGCGAGTGGAAGGATAGGATAAGCGGGGAAAAACGATTGAGAATTCGATTATGTGAATTCATGTTAACCATCGGATCACTTTCGAGTGGAAGGATAGGATAAGCCTGCAAAGTCGCATCACAGAAATATCAAGTCATCGATCTAAGTTCATGATCGATGAACAACATTCACTTTGGATCTAAAGACGTGAGGAGGTTACACTCTGGAGAGCTTGAGATTTGAAATTCATGAAATGCAATTTTTTGTCAGTTGTTGGATCATTCTAAGTGGAAGGATAGGATAAGCCAGCAAATCCGCATCACAGAAATATCAAGCCGTCAATCTAAGTTCATGATCAATGAACAACATTCACTTTAGATCTAAAGACACGAGGAGGTTACACTCTAGAGATCTTGACATTTGAAATTCCTGAAATGCGAATTTTTGTTAGTCGTTGGATCATTCCAAGTGGAAGGACAGGATACGCCAGAAGAGATACATCGCAGAAAGATCAAGCCGTCAATCTAATATTTTGATCAAAGGACATGATTCACTTCGGATATAAATATACAAGGAGGCTACGCTCTGGAAAGTTTGATATTGGAAAAACTTGAAGCTCAGAAATAAAAAATGAATAAGGACCATCGGATTTGGAGGACATATGAGGACCATTGAATCAGTGTTGTTGGTCAGCAGACCACGTCATAAGACCACATCAACATACCACGTCAGCAATACTATGTTAGCAAGAACACGTGGCATAATCAGACAAGTGTCAAGTTGATTCGACATTTTAGGTATGTGGAAATCACAAATCCGAGTGACACGTGCCAGCTACTAGGCTCATGACACGCCATCAAGTGACATAAGTAAGTGACATCACTCCGGAGGAAAGAAGGGGTTTGATATTTAAAATATCTGAAGTTCGGAGACCCGAAGGAGATCTTGACTGATCTGAAAGGGACACACGTAAGTGGATTGACAACTTCGGAAGATTGACGTATGGAGAAAATAGCAGGTTGAGATTTGAAATTTTTGAAGTCCAGAGACCCGTAGGAGATATCGAACATCGATCTAATGTCGGGTGCACTCTCAACCATTGATCAAGATACAATGGAAGGATAGCATAAGTGTAATAGCCAAAGACTCGTAGTAAAAGGTGGTCATTCATATCAATGGTTGATTAAGTCATGGTCGTCAAATTAAGCCTTGTAAGAATCAAATATAACGATTGATCTGTTTTCGTGAAATGAATGTAAACCGTCTGATTTGTTTGGGAATTCTTATTCAGAAGTTTCGAAAGGTTTGAAACCCAAAAGTTCCGAAGGGAAAAGTGTCAAAGTTATGATAGTCATCCATTTCAGGAGACTGAATCATGGTCGTTGAATTGATAAGCTCTCAAGCGCTCATTAAGCCTAGGCATATGGTCACCGCCAGAGATCACGTGAAGGAAGGGGCTTAGAAGAGAAAGAATCCATAATTGACTGGTTGTAACTGACATAGCAATCGAAGAGTTTCGACTACCATAGAAGCTAAGGAATCTCAGCATAACGCCTACTGATGATGAACACATTGAGCTAACCTCCAGGGATGATGAAGAGTTGCTATGATGATTAGGGAGAGGACTCGACGTGATAAAAATATGCAGAATAGAGAAGTGAGTTGACTCTGTTGGTTAGCTATGTAGTTGTGAGGAAGAGACGCAGTGAAAAACCTGTAGGGCAGAACAATGACACATTTAAGAGCATGCAGAGGCATAATGCATAGAACGCAGATGGCGCACAGAGTATAAAACACAGAAGAACAGAAAGCACAGAAATGCGAGCAGAAAGACACTAATGCAGGAAGAACAAAGAAGTGTAGTAGAACAATGATGAAACTGGTAAGCCATTGATAAATGTTGTATCACTGTGATAAATTTAAGAAAGAAAATATTTATATTCCAGGGTGGTAGGGAGGTGCTAGGGAGGACTGGTGTCCTCAAAATTTCAAGTGGGTGCTTGAACACAAGGAGTTGTAGCTTCCATCTGGTTGCAGCCGCAAAAACCAGGGTGGCAGGGTGGTGCAAGGGAGAACTATTGTTCTCTATTATACATGTTGGTGCATGTGTGACCAAGAAGTTTGTGCTTCCATCCAGTTGGTGCTCGAACACTCAGGGAGTTGGTGCTTCCTTCTAGTGGGTGCTAGAGATACCAGAGAGTTGGTGCTCTCAGCAAGTTGTTGCTTGTAAAATAGAGGTTGGAGCTCATAAGAATGATAATGTATAGAAAATAAAGATTACTTATCATATCAAGAAGAAGAGTTTTTTCCCTTTATGGGTTTCCTCAAATATCTGTCTTTGTATATTTCATGTGTGTGATTGATGTTGAATATTATATTGCTTACTTCCCTACTTTATTGTGATCATCATTGAGTGTTTTGTAAAGAGTTCAAAATGGGCATAATTTATTAAGCACAGTAACAACTAATTCACCCCCCCCACTCAGTTGTCCAACATAGCGGTTCTTAAGGAAGAAGATTACCCAATGGAGTTGGTAACGTGATGAAAAGGTTGTAGTGACATTCTTGCATGAAATTTTCATTCATATTTAGATAGGAATTATTTTTTTCTTTTTCTTTATGTGTGTTGGTATATGATTTAGACAAGGAGGATCCCTATATGATGTTTTAGACATATTATGAATTACTTTTGCATGTGTATATATATTGTTACTTATGTACATGTATATGTTTTGATGAATTTTATTTTTTGGTATGAAATAATGTTGTATAATTGACTTGTGGATGGTTTATTATGTGAATATATAACTAGTGTTTTCTTTTCCTTCTTTAAAAATAAATCTTGGGGAAATTGTTAACTATATCAAATAAATTCCTAATGTTGTGAACCAATGAACTTGTATGAGTGTACTAGGGGAGGAT
>ML782007.1:322238-344113 GCA_009831015.1 Picea engelmannii | reverse complement strand
TCTCTCTCTCAATATATATATATATATATATATATATATATATATATATATATATATTAAAATTAGTATTTTTTACCATTTTTAATCTATTTTTGTCTTGACATATAACAAAATCCCGAAATACATACCTCTTTTATTTCTTTTATAATCTTTTATTAGTTTAACCATTTTTAAAATAGGTTATACACCGCACTAGAAGAGAATAAGATCTACAATATAAATAAGTAAAAAAAAAATGTTTGATAATGTTAATATCGTCGTATCCTGCACTAATGCAAGGAATTGTAATTGCAAGGATATATTGACTTTCATAATTTAAAAAATATATAAAATTAATATTACATATTTTGAAAAAAATTCTGCACTAGAACAATGGGTTCTTTAGAATTATAATTTTTTTTAAAGTAAATTCCATTGTTAAGGTACTCAACACCTACACTAACAGAGACATATACATGACATTTTGATTGAAAAATAACACACAACTCTTAGAAAAAAATAAATTTCACACAGTTATTCACAAATTCTATAAATACAAATTTTATATTCGAAAAGATAATTTATTTTCCTACATTTCATCATTTTAAACCATATTCAAATTCATTGTGAAAGTACCTTGAATAATCCCTCCAAGTTAACATATTATTGTTTTTATATGTTTGCATTGCCACTAATGCATCATCAGACACCATCATTATCTTGGACCCACCTTGGCTCAATAGGGAGTTGATTGAGTGGGAGATGATGATGATGTCTTTTGCAAATAGGAGAATAGTAGTATTCTCCTATAGGTAATCATCCAACTGAGGAATGTGATCAATTTTATATGATCTGCTTTAGCTCATAAATGTAGAGTACAAAATCTCTAGGAGACTCCTCCAAGTTGTGATGTAACACCAATGTACTATGTTAACTTATCGTTGAGGTGGTGTAGTGTGTTATTTGATGATTTCATACTAAATATATACAAAATCCCTTTGATAATCCAAAGTTCTCCTATAAAAATACTATCTCATAGTGCATGGGTGATGATCTCTACAAGCTTTCTTTTAAGCCTAAGATTGTAATTTTCCTCCAAAAACCCATGTTTAATTCCTCAATACCCATCCATGATTTGTAAACACTCCTAATATAACTCATATCCAACTCATATATCAAAAATTCAACATAGAAATATTGTATGTTGGTTCAAGGCCTATTCATGTCCCATGAGCCCTAAAAGCTTCAATTTAGGCTTAAGGACCTTGTTTTCTTTCCTTAAAAAATGGTCAAGGTCTCGAGACCCATCCTTATTATGTAAAAACTCATAATATAAACCATATCTCACTTAAAAGAAAAATATTCTCTCTGGACAACTTTTGTGGTTGTTCTACATTATTTTGTGAGATAGTTTTGGCCCTATTTATAGTCCTAGAGAAGCATCACTTAGAAGTAAAACTACTATTAATGTTTCTTTTTTAATTTAAACAACACATGCATGTACTTTTTTTGTTGTTGTCTTGTCACTTGGGATCTATTATTCTCCCACACTCATTACAGATAATAACAATAACACATTATATAATCCATAAATTTACTCTCAAATAAAACGAAATGGCACAATTTTTTAGGATATTTATAGAGTGTGAGTTAGTTCAAGTTAAACTTATTGTATTATGCTTTTAGGTATAGTGCATTTTTACTGTGTTTTTTTAGTGTATTAATGTAATCTATGTCATAATCACCCCATACACATAAGTGATGTGATAGTCATCATATTATTAATGTGAAGGACACATAATTCAAGAATGAAATCCCAATTAGTTTATTATCTCTATTTAAAAAGCATGTATTAGTATTTGTTGGTGAATGTGAGAGATGCTCATGTTATTAAAAAAAAATTCATTAAAAAAATCCATTTAGTTATGGATATTTTTAGTAAAGATTGCCTAGTCGGATTTCACTTATGAAAAACTATAAAGGTTAAAAATGCAAAAACATTTATCATTTTCATTCTAAACATATACACTATATGATTCATGAGTTGTATTTTCGATTACGAAAATTTGTGAATTGTTTTGATTTATTCACATGTTTGACTAGGAATATGTGATGAGTTTGAAAACAAAAAAAAACTCAAATCGAAAATTTGTGAATTGTTTTGATTTATTCACATGTTTGACTAAGGAGGTGATGAGTTTGAAAACAAAAAAACTCAAATTATATATGCAATGTAATGTTCAAATACATAATTATTTAGAAAACTAAAAATCACATTATTATATATCAAAAGTAAATAAATTATAGCTCAGAAATTATGCATTCTACAAGTACATAATATATTTAATCTAAGACATCACTAAGCTATGATTGGTTCTACCAAATAACTTAACATGGTTCTATCCACAAATTAGAATAATAAAAGAAAAATAATTGGCACACCAAGTACCCATAAAGATAGAATACAAAATGTCTAATTCTATTTTAAAACCTACATTGCATAACATAAGTAAGAACAATATAGTTTATAATTATCATCAATGTAAATACATTTTAAGTCAAATTTATCAAAAATCCAAGGGGATTGAATCTATGGATTGGATCTTCATGGATTTTATGCATTTAAATGGTTCATAGATGTAATAGTTAAGATGATTCTAAGTTGATAAATATTCTTCAACTATCAACTTAGGTGTTTGTCAGACAGAAAGTTTCGACAACAAAAAACAACAAATATGCTAGATGGGCATGAAATTTTCCAAATGGGCAATTGTAGTTTGTAGATGTTGTTAGTGGACACCTAAAAGTGTCAAAATTGGTTAGTGGTCATCCAAAAACCATCAGATACATGGTATCAATTGGTTGGTGGTCATCCCAAACCACAGATTCAGAGACAACTTCAGTGATACACTGATAGTAGAGTGGTGATACTACATGTTCACCAATTAGCAGAAGACATCAGATTCTTCTACCTCAAATACTTGGCAAAATGATCGAATTGTCAAAGAAATCATAGAATATTAAGATATTGCAGTTGTTCACTTCCATCTCTCAACTCTCTTCCAGTTCATTTCAGATGAACCATTCAACATCCATATTGGTGGTTTTTCAGGTAGTTCTTCATTGTGGCTCAGCTCAGGAGTTTCAGCATGAAGACATGGAGATATACCAACTTATGCACCTACTTTGTTGGTATTGTTGTTTGGACTTATGATTGAGGAGGGGAATGTTAGCCTCTTTCTCATATCCAATAATTAAGTCTTAGTACACCACATTTGTATATTTCACATGCTAGGATATAGTTGTTATCCGAAGTGTGTTTCAAGATTCCTATATTTCCTCATTTGACCTTATCTCCTGATGAGGTGTTGATGTGAGAAAAATTGAGGTGGTTTCATTATTGTATTATATATTTGTATCATTACTATGAATACAATGTTGAGAATTATGGCTTGAGGCCTTTTCCGCCAATCTTCTTGTCCTAATATTCTTATGCTCAATTTCTTCAAATATCAAAATTTACTTGTACCTTGATGGGGGTTGCATGGCCACTTGATGAATATGCTTCTTATGTGGGCATCCGTTGAAGGATTTGTGCGAAGTTGTCCATCATTTTGTTCCTTTTTCGCGCGAGGGATTCCTCGAGCAACATTTTAATAAGATCTCATTCTCCATCATCTTTCTTTTCGTCTCCCATGGTTTGTTGTCGGGATTGGCGTGACCAATCTGGTAGTGGCTCGATGGGTTTGAGTCCCAACTTCTTGTACCCATACCTTGTTGGGGACATGCACGAAGAAAAATAAATTAAGAGCAGACCACTATGATACCACTGATCCAGATTTAGGAGCGGAACGAACTAATTAATAGACTAAATACAATAAACACAGTGATAGGAAGAATAACACAAATATCCAGTGAACAATATCTTCTATTAAATAAAGAAATAAGCTGAAACTATAAAACTGCAGAACTAAAACTTGCTCGAATGGTGGTAGTTATCTCTAAGAAGAGATGTGGCTACTACGTGCATTCGCCTAAGAATAATTGATTACTATGAGGCTCCATAGGCCATTTTCATATTACTCATGAATTCCAAAACCCTAGACATCCAAAAACCTAACCCTAGAAGTTGAAATGCCAAAATTCATGTGGGCCCTATGGGTAAGTTGGTGTAATTTGGTACCTCAACTTCCTAGGGTCATAACTTTTTCATATGACCTTCGTTTTAGGTGCGTGATAGCCTATTGGAAAGGTCTTTCAGAGAACTACACATTCTGCCATTATACATTGACTCTATCTATAGAATAACCATGGCGAGCCAAAAGAACAATGTTTAGGGCCCCAAAATAGCCCTGGAAGTACAACAAGATGTGTTGACATGAAAACATACAAAATAAGCCAGTTGGATTAAGCGAGAGGCCACTCATATCCACATGGAGAATGTGTGAGGCTTCAGACAACCCCATAAGTGTATAAATCACAATTATAAAGCATTACAGAAAGACGTGCTGAAAAAAAACAGACATGAGGAGCTAGTTGGAAAAGGTGGGTAGCCACCAATATCCACCTGGATCAAGAGGGACCGACTTAAGCATAGCCAAGGTTCCCTTTGTATGAAGAGTCATGACCTTACATTCATTATTATTTATTATCACTTTCTTATATTTTATTATTATTATTATATTATCTTTATTTATTATTTATTATGTATATAACATTTCCCTTCCCTTAAAATTTCTTGGTCCTCAAAGAAAATGTAATGAAGGATATAATCGTCGAAAATACTATGAATCCAAAACTACGTCTTCCTCTGGAAGATTATTTCATTTAATAAGATATTCCTTGATTATTGAGAATGAATATTTTTGAGACTTGATATTGGCAATTCTTTCTATCCAAATGTTAAAAATAAGTTTATGGTTGCCCAATGAGAGGGTTTCAACTAAATGAGTGATTCCTTCGTCCAACGATGCCAACATCTCCAAATATTTGGTACAATCATAAGGAGTGAGAACGAAGACTAGTGTGACCATTATACCAAGATAATTATTCAGAGAATAAACCTTTAAAAAAAAATTCATCACATTTACAAATCTCTCCAACTAACCCCGGTAGCATAGAACAAGCTTTATAATTTTTATCTTTGTTATTATTATTATATTTTAACATGGTATATGTTACACATCAAGTATTAGAACAACTTAGACTCTCGCTTATTCGTTATTACAGGGGGTGTATTTCTTTTAAAATAACGTACAATATATTGCTTTACTTTGTCACAAGTCACACCATAGTGATTTTCGTTCCCATTTGAAATCACAGATAACAACTATGGAAAAAACTGCTCTAGTGAATCTTAAAGTTCACATCGAGAATTGCATGAATTCATACCAAGTCTGGAAGCTAAACTGGATGAAGTTGATTTTCTCACTCACAGCTCCAAGGTACAACTTCCAAATATTTCCTAAATTCCTCAATGCAACCATGAAACAAGAATTATGAAGCAACTGGTAAAATATCCAAGACTTCATCCAAAAAGGAGAAATGAAGGGTTTTGCTTGCTTTAGAAGGACACGCGAGCTTAATACATTTAATATATTCATCCACACTATGAAAACTTGTTACCTCAACTTCAAGAGACCACTTGATTCACATTTATAAATGGAATGAAATGAAATACAAAGTTATAACAAAAACACATAGATACAATGAAACTTGACTTCTATTAATAAATGAAATGTGTTGAAATGTAAAAAATGAAGAATGAAACAAACTTGCTTGAATTGTGGTAGTTGATCTCTGAGAAGATATGTCACAACTACATGCATTTTCCAGAGTGCATTACAATGAGTCCAAAAGGCCTTTTTTATCATAAATAAGTAATGAAAAACCATAAACATCTAAAAAAATAACCCTAGGAGATGAAACAGCTAAAGACTTGTGGGCCTCGATAGGGTTAGTTGGTGCACCTAACATCCATGGATCGTAACTTTTTCATACGATCTTTGTTTGGCATGCTCAACTACCCATCAAAAAGGTCTAGCTGATAAGTACAAATTATGGTCATCCCACACATGCCTTCATGTATCATCTAGGTGTTGTCGCACCCATAAAACGTGGTTTAGGACACGAAAAGGTGTAGAAAATGGCCATGGATGTTTAGGACACAAAAAAGTGTATGCCAAAATGGAAAATTGTGCTTTAAACGAGTGGAATAGGTGGGTGGAAACTAACATCCACCTAGATCAATCCTCCCCCATTATGAAGAAATGGTCTCCATTATGCTGAGTTTCCCCATCAGATGGGGAAATTATATTTCCGTACACTTGAGTGCTCATGGTGAACCACTTTCTTTGGTGTAGGAGTTTCCTACTTTGACAACCCAATAAAGTTTGATCCTCTATTGTTGAGTGCCCTTAATCTGTGTGTCCATGATCTAATCAATGGATGTATATTCCATACAATCAGGGTATAGATTTGTCGATGTAAACTGATCTATTATCTCTAATGTGTCCAATAATGGTGGAAAGTATGGTCGAAGGAGGTCCACATTGAACAATGGTCGCAAGACAAGGAAGGGGGGAATACTTAGTGCAAAATCATTGTCTCTGATGGCCTTGGTGATGGTGTAAGAACCATAGTGAAGTTAAAGAATATTCTGATGGGGTCATGTAAGGAGCTCCTTCTGTGAATACAACCAAACCTTGTCTCACACCCAAAACTTGTGTGGCACCCAGTGTTGATCATAGCACTTCTTGTAGCATCAAACAGTCCCAATGATAATAGGTTTAGTCGAGACTGTATGGTTCGGGTAGACCAGGTTGAAGAGCATAGGTCTAGTTCCATGGGATTTTGCATGGGCTTACAACCATTCATATGGAATTGATCAAGAAGTTTCTTGGCATATTTTATTTGAGAGACAAATATCCAGTGATGTGTCTGTCACACCTCCAAACCAAGACAATAATGCAATAGACCAAGATTGGTCATGTCAAAGGACCTTTTCAAATCCTATAATGATTAACTTCTCATAATTACATGTTATTAATAAGTCATCGACATACACAACAATGATCACAATACCCCCCCCCCTCCTTTCTCTTTGCAGTAGAGGCTAGGATCATAGGGGCTTCTCTTTCAGCCGTGCTGTGCAAAATGCTCATCAATTTTCATTATATTTCTCTTTTAAAACCACAGGCACCACATTCTTTCTTTCCTACGTTCATTAGTGTTGAGACACGTACCCACTTCGCACTACTTCTAACCCACTTATAACTAGTTTTTAACCCCACTTAGACCTACTTTCTATCATATTTCTCTATTATAAACAAGAACATCACATCACATATACGACATAGTCTCACCCACATTGAAACACAAACCACATCTAAAGGGGTGCATCGTTATATAATGATTATACGTAGATTACCCTTTGATACTATGAATTCATTATCCACCCAATCTTCAAGCTTCATTTGCAACCTAGGGTATATCGTATAATTAACAGAATATGATTTTCCTCTTAATGATTGAATCCTCATCTCATTCATCTTTAGTCCCCACAATGTAAATTATCCTTCAATGTATATGCAATTTCTATCTTCAAATGTTTGAAGTATAAGAGGTAGGTCAAAGTCTTCAAATGATAGGGGTATCTCGGATCCTACGATGACACAAGTTTGAGACAAATAACCCACAAAGCATTGGCTTTCTATACAATATCATAGAACTATTGGCGAATGTGTTGAATTGATTCAATAAAATTGGTGTCTTTGTCGACCTCAGACTGAACTTGGGAATATTCTTCTTGTGTGGTCACAAGGGGCACTGTGACATCAATGGGACCCAATGTTTGAAATCGTAGCCCCACCTAAAAGGGGTTGTGGTAGGTAGAGCTATGGAAAGCTCTGTTGCAGTTGTGCTAAACATAGAGGAGATTATCATCCCATGTGCATATATGCTTGGAGCTCTACATGTGCAAGATATGCATGATCATCCTATTGACTAACTTCGTTTGGCCATAAGATTGGGGGTGGAATGTAGTGGATTTTGCGAGCTTGTTGTCCAACAGTGACTAGAGGCTCGACCAAAATGTTCTTAGGAACCTATTTTCCCAATATGATATGGTCTGCGATATCCGAAAATGTACCCATACTCATTAGAGGAAGAGCTTGGTTGTGGCCTCGTCTTTTATACTCTTCTTGCAAGCTGTCAGAATGGCCATCTTAGAAAATCGATCAACCACCACAAAAACACAGTCATTTCCCTGCTTGGTTGAAGGAATCCTAGACATGTAGTTCATCGAGATGGATTCCCAAGGAATATCGAGAGTAGGAAGAGGGGTGTATAGGCCTTGCTTCTTAATGGTTGGTTTGGAAATAGCATAGAAAAGGCAAGATCAGATGTACTTGTTGATTTCTTATCCAATTTTTGACCAACAAAAATACTTTTGTAGCACTGTAGTTGTCTTTTCCACACCAATGTGTCCTGTCATCCGACTATAGTGATCTTCACAAATTATCTTCTCCCTCTCTCTTCACATGGATTAGATGGAATAATAGTCTGTCCTAAAGATAAAATTCAATGATGAGCGTGTCTACACCTAACATCTAGTAAGTGGTAGCGAAGTCAAGATCACTCTCATAGAGTTGGGGCCACTCGGAGGCCCCATGTCTGGAAGAGTGGATCATCATGGTTAATGCTACAACTAGAGGTCAACCAAGAAATTCAATGACAATATTGGTGCTCTTGGCATTATATTTGATGTTGAGATGAAACTGCTGCAAGTATGTGTACTACTTTTGAAAGTGGTCATTTTGCAATTTTCCTTGAGTTTTGCATGAACTATAGAGGATTGTGATCAATGTGGATAACTATCTCTTTCCTGAGAATGTAATGTGTCCATTGGCAACAGGCTTGTGCAATGAAATACCATTCTAGCTTCACTACCCCTAGATGTTCAAGACCCTGAAGGTATGGCCATTTATGAATATTTTTCCTCACTTGATCATTTATCTCTCACTGGTCATATCTAATAGCTAAAGCATGGCATGTAGGTTGAGACATTGCAGATGGAGCCTGGCATGTAGGTTGTCACATTGCTCAAAAGAGAAGGCATCGACTGCAACCTACAACCTTTGCAGTGCCATACATTGATTGCAGCGTAAAGGAGTCAGTATTTGTTCAGATGTTAGATATCAAATGATGATTCCTGTCATATTCCCAAATATATATAAAAAAATAATAATAAAATAATACTTACTCATCCCAATTATGATGAATATACTGTCTACCTAACAAGATCACTCTCATAGAGTTGGGGCCACCCGGAGGCCCCATGTCTGCAAGAGTGGATCATCATGGTTAATGCTACAACTAGAGGTCGACCAAGAAATCCAATGACAAGATTGGTGCTCTTGGCATTATACTTGATGTTGAGATGAAACTGCTGCAAGTATGTGTACTACTTTTGAAAGTGGTCATTTTGCAATTTTCCTTGAGTTTTCATGAACTATAGAGGCTTGTGATCAATGTGGATAATTGTCTCCTTCCTGAGAACGTAATGCATCCATTGGCAGCAGGCTTGTGCAATGGAATACCATTCTAGCTTCACTACCCCTGGATGTTCAAGACCCTGAAGGTGTGGCCATTTATCAATATTTTTCCTCACTTGATCATTTATCTCTCACTGCTCATATCTAACAGCTAAAGAATGGCATGTAGGTTGAGACATTGCAGATGGAGCCTAGCATGTAGGTTGTCACATTACTCAAAAGAGAAGGCATCGACTGCAACCTGCAACCTTTGCAGTGCCATACATTGACTGTAGCGTAAAGGAGTCAGTATTTGTTCAGATGTTAGATATCAAATGATGATTCATGTCATATTCCCAAATATATATAAATAATAATAATAAAATAATACTTACTCATCCCAATTATGATGAATACACTGTCCACCTGACAATAACACCTTAAAATCCATATCCAATGGAGAAAAATAAGATTATAGATTTCAATTAATTAAGAAAATCGAAATTATAAGAAAAAACGTTGGTTAAAATAGAAATATCGAAAAGTCGAAAGAAAACTAATACAAGTCAAATTCTCGACTCATCGCTATAGTGTCCCTGCAGTGCTCTCGGCAAGGACTAATAAGATATACCTCTACTTCTGGAATTTTCTACAATATAGCCTATCAAACACTCTTATATTATTTTCTTGTTCATATAACCTATCAAACACTCTTATATTATTTTCTTGTGTTCTTGCTTGGTGGCTCGACATAACATATTTATAATATTATTGTGTTGGTTATAATTTTACATGTGTATAGTAGGGTGTAGTCTTACAATCACAAAAAAGATATGAAGGCTTATAACATTGTTGACAACATATTGACATCTTTTGTTTTTAGTGAAATGAGGAATTTAGGAATGAGGAAACCTTTTATAAAATCTTTGAAAACATATGAAAATATCTTTCCTAATAGAATTTAAGGAGATATTTTCTAAATTCCCAAAAAGGATATATGTGTGTGTGTGTGTGTGTGAGATGATGATGAACGCCCACTGAGACCGAATTGATTTATCATACCTTAAGAGGGTACGTGATTAATTGCAATTATTTAGAATTTTTCTCGAAAAGCATTAAGAGAAGCTTTCCAAGATTACCATAGTTTTGTTGAGTTAAAAGGTTAGGAAGGTTGGTACTTTGAAAAATAATTTGAAATTAAGATCTAACGTGGGTATAGGTTGGACAATATAAGAGAAAGTGGTTTTCATATTCAACCTTTCTAGTGTCACAAAGCTGACACACTCTTTCATCCCAAGGAGTTTTAGGAATTGACCAATGCCCAGTTTCACTATGGAGCTCATGAGAATTTGTTCTTATCCTAGCAATGCTTTTTTTTTTTTTTTACACTTGTCAAAACGGAGAGATGATTTTGATCTTCTAGATTAGGGTTGATTCCATCCTTATAATACCTTAATTTTATTTTTTCCTCTAACTCTTTATCACACCACATTTTCTCCTTAAATTTTGATCTGATGATATTTTTAAAATGGTGTCCTCCATGATTCCCTAGTATCTTAGCCAAGACTAGGCATCTTTATTCCATCCTTGTTTGAGTTGATGGACTAGATTGTGAAGCAATTTTAGTAAGCCTATTGTCTTCCATGTTTTTTAACTTGTTCTTATACATTAGATATCTAGTCATAGCCATGCTCTCGATGGGGGAAAGGCTTTCCTCTAAGAGGAGGATGGGATAGGGCATATTTCCTTTAATTTTGAGATTATAGGTTATAAAATTCTTTTGTATTTTATCCATCTTTCTCAAGGATTTGCAAGAGATACTACATTCCCAAAATTCAAATCCATAAAGAATAATAGGTGTAAAAAGACTCTCAAAGAAGAGTTTCTCCTTATCCCATATCCAAAGATCGACTAATTTACAATTGTTTTCAAGCCCATAATAAGCTTTCCATCCCCCAATAATCCTTTTCTCAATGCTATAATTCTAGTTGAGCTTGTGGTGAATATCGATTAGAAGATATTTGTATGAAGTCACTTCCTCCAAGTCGTTTTTTTCATATACGAAGGTATCATAAGTGATCTTATTGGATTTAATGATCATGACCTTAGTCTTGTCAGTATTAACAGTCATACCCATATTGGAGAAAAAATCCTTGGGGATTCTTAGTTGATTTTCAAGATCGTAGGGAATCCTCACCATAATAATGATATAATCAACATAAAGAAGAATATTGTTGACTATACCAGTCAGAGTAGGTCCGACACAACCCCTTTCTTCCAAAAAATATTCTAACTTGTCAATGGATATGCCAAAAAGGGTAGGGGATAGTTGACTCCAATATTGCAGTTAATCTCTTTCGACCATCCATCAGTGTTATTAAACTTGGAAATAATTTTCTCATACAACCTTATTGCAGAATCCCTCAACTCGAAAGGCACTTTTATCTCTTTCAACCTATTCTAAAGGTTTTTCTTGGAAACTGTGTCAAAATCTTTTCTAAAGTCAACAAAACAACCAAAAGATTGATTTTAGTATTGTGGAACTCCTTTGCAATGATCCTAAAGGTAACAAGATGGTCCACAATTGAATGATATCTCCTAAACCTGGCTTGGCCTTTAACTCTTTTACTGTGACTTTCTATCCAAAGAATAATCTTCTTTTCCAAAATAATTCCATAAAGCTTGGGTAAAATCGGGCTAATCATAATGGTCCTATAATTGGAGGGAATGTTTCTATCCCCATTTTTAAAGATATGAACACTGAGGTTTTCCATCAATGGTTTAGGGAAGCCCTCCTTGACTGCTAAATTGAAGAGCTTGTGTATGTGAGGGATGAGGATAGGCCCTTTGATTTTGAAAAAGTCCATCTTGGTATCCTTTAATGTCCTTAGCTCTCCCATTTGCACACTACTTAACCCCAAACTCTATGTCATCCAAAGAAAAAACTTCATCCTCCATAGGGACAATAATAATGGTTTCCATGGCATTAGGGAACTCATAAAGACTTTTAAGGTAGGAACTACAGTCCCTTAAGGGAATCATATTATTTTATTTAGTAGTGCAGAAAAGAATTTGCCTCCAGAACTTCTTAGGATCCAGCTTAGATAATTGTGAAAGTTGCTCTTGCATTTTATTGATATAATACATTTTTTTTCCTTTTAATTAAGGATTTGTACGTATTGATCTTATCAAGTTTTAAGGACTCATTAGAAGCATCCCTAATGGATTTCCTAGAAATTTTACATTCTTTATCATACCAAGGGTTGGTCATTCTATTATTCTTTTTATAGGACACCTTGAAATAGAACTCGTTAATAGAAGTGGAAAGGGTAGTTGTAAAATTATAATAGAGGTATTCAATGTTGTCCTTATAAGTTAGGAGATGTAATTCACTATTTAAATCCTTTATGAAAATGTAAATTTACTTTTGTCAAAGTGCAGTTTCCTTTGATTATTAGAATTATCTTCAATGGCGCTCCTGTGCATGACAAAGTTTCGAGTTAGGGTTAAAGGTTTATGATCACAGTCGGGTTCATGGTCATTTAAAAGGTCAAAAGTTAATATTTGGTTGGAAACAAGGATATTAGATATCACATAATCTACAACACTACTACTTAGCCCATGAATACAAGTCATCTGGTTGGAGTTTGGCCACTTCATTACTCCATTACAAATTATTAGGTCTTGAGAGTTGCAGAGCTTGACCAACTCAGTACCAAACAAATTCTCAATTATGTCTTGAGAGCTTCTTTTTTAGCTATTAGATAAAACAAGCTCCTCATTTAACCATAAAGGATTATGGTTGGAATCATTTCTTAAAAGAATACCATGGTTAGTTGCAGTCCTAACATTAAAGTATCCTAACATGATRATATTACCTTCATTTTTCAAACTATAAATATMTTGTCTTATGAAGTTGAATATGAGAATAAATGCTCTTTCTAATATAACAAGTTATGCCTCCTATCCCTCTAAGATGAGACTTTTTGTTCCAAGTCGACCACAAGRCAAATCCTTCTATGTTAGGAACCTTAGACTCTTCACACTCCYAAATTTCAATTAACCAAATAAACTTTTAGAAGAAATAGAATTAGCATAAACTCTTGAAGAGCTCAAAAGAATTGGAGATATATTACAAGGCTCATGAGATAAGGGCTCATCCTTCTCCCGACTTTTCTATTTTTAACCAGTTTCGTATATAAGTTACCATTCTGGTTAAGAGCTGATTTTGACAATGGATGAAAAAAGAATGGACTAGAAAAAGTCAAGTGTGTCTACCCATAGCTCTTTTCGCTTTATTCTGAAAATTAAAAGTGGGATTGTTATTCTAAAACTGAAAATTGAATTTTATATTATTTTTTAAAGATGAATCTTATATTTTAAATATTAAATGAAAATTAAATTTTTTATTATTTTTTTATTACTATTTTTAAAATAAAATATTATGTTTTAAATATTAAATGGTAAAATTTTAAATATTAAATAGAATTGATAATGGCCTTTGAAAGATCATAAAGGTCTCAAATTCAAGTTGAGGAAATATCATTTCAATAAAATTAAAATAAATTCAGGTGACAATGCCAAGGGTAGGCTGGGTATACATGAAACCTACTGGACCGACATTATTTTGCACGAACCGACATTGTGAGTGATGAGTTTTTTTTATTAAAGTAGGATGTTGTCCTTCACCTTTGAGATTCGTTGAATACCTTTGTGTGCAACTTTTACCGATCGTCAATGAACTATGTGCTACCTGTTATGTCCACTAGTAGTGTTGGTTGAAGTGGGCATAAAAGGCAACACAAAGTTTATTGTCAATGGGTACATCATAGGTCCATGCAAACATTATTAATAATAATGATAGGAAATCTCAGTGTTGCCTATGAACTTTCAAGGTTTTTGTAAAACACGTGCATTAAAAGTAGTTGTCTAATTCATATACCACTCACTCTTGTTCACTTCTCCAACTGATTGCCACTCGTTGTACACAGCAACAGCAACATCGAATATTATATGGATTTAAACTTTCTTTGTGGGATAAGGAATTCTTGATACAACTTAGTTTTTATAGGATATTTTGTAATTAACTATTTACTTGATATTTTGTAATTAACCAAGGTCGTGTTACTTGATATTTTGTATTTATGATTATAAATATTTATAGTGTGGTTATTATTGGATATTTCTTTTATTAACTTGGGAGATGATTTGAAGCTTGTTTATTGATGAGTTGATCAGACATGTCTTTATTTGTATAATGTGATTAACATGTGCATTCCAGATTGTAATATTGGTACACCATAAAGATACTGGAAATCCTATGATTTTTGCACTTTAGCTATTGTTTCTTCTTTTAACTTAGAATAATTATTTTAAGTATTTTACCATATTTTTATCATTATTTTTAATTAAATTAATTACAAACAAAAAATTTAATGTAATATTTTTAACATGATATATCAAATCGGTTCAAGAGAAGGTGGTAGCAATATCTTTAAAAATATTTATTTTGTCTTTTTATTTATATTAATCCTCTCAAGAAGAAATTGATATAAAACATTGTAAGTGGTGTACAAGACAAGATGGTGTAACAAAATGGATTGCTAAAGGTGAAAAATTTCATGCAACTATTTATTGAAATTTGAAAATTCAATATTATTTTAAGGAAGGGGAGATCAAACTTATTATATAAGAAGCAACAAATTAAAGAGTTAATATGAGAAAAATAATATGACAATAAATTTGTCCATTTACCTAAAGTATTTTCAATAAACAAAATGTTAAAAGGAGAGATAATGTTGACACACATGCAAAAGATGAAAGATGTTATTGATGAATTTTCATAAGTTAGGTCCAAAAATAAAAAGGAATATAACATTGTAATCCTCAAGTTGTTTGTCATCTCATCAACAACAAAAGTTCCTTGTAATGGGGTGAGGTTGTGAGCATGTTGTTGTAAGTAGAAATAGATAGAAGAAATTTGGCATGCTCATTGAGTTGACCATCTAGGGTAATCTAAAAAATGATCTTGATTTTCATTGAATGCCAAACCACCCAATACTCATCTAAATTTATCTCTTTCTAATGGCATAAATAAGAAGCAAAACAAAGCAACGAGCCAAAATTTAATGTTTTGACAAGGATTATTTTCTTATCACACATAGTAATCTGATCCAACTTAGCATGCACAATTATGGATAACTTCTTGTTAGAGTTAGGTTTCTTGTATCTAAGATATTTTTCTTGTTATTATTTTCATGGCATTATTATAAAATGCACTTTGAGATTCTTTTTATGGGATTTTGTAAATCGGAATATTAGATGATCTCTTTGCAAAGACTACTACCACCATTTTAGTAATGTATTTGTACAATTTTTTCACCATTCTTTAAGTAATACAATTTGATTCCCACTACATCTTCGTTTTATTTGATGTTTTAATCACATCTTTGATTTTGTTCTTAATGTATTTCGGGTTAATTATTTATTGTTATTATGTACATTTCCCCCACAAGGTAAGAGTACAAGAAGCTAGGCCTCAAATTAATGGAGCCTAATGAATATTTTACTCTTTGTCCCAAGAAAGTGCACATGGAAGACACATTAAACAAAGATAACAAAATAGGATATCCTACCATGTTATAGCTCTAGGAAGTTCTTAAGCGATGGAGGAATGGGATGATGAATCATTTTACCCAAATCCTTCAATGACTTACAAATCATTCGACCCAAATCCTTTAGTGACTCCTAATAATGGTGGAGCAACCTTGTATATGGAGTGATTTCGAAAGGAATATACCCTTAAAGGAACAATTAAATTTGATATCAAGATATTTGAAGGAAGGATAGTAGTAGAATCTTTAGAGAGAGGGCTAATAGAACTATAAGGTTATTTTTCTATGCAAAAAGTCTCCAACATCGAGAAGATTATTCTTGAAGCCCCTTCTCAATCTCAAGTATTGGAATTACTATGTACAACATGTTGGAGATCATTCTAAAATGTAAGGGAAAATACTCATTTGGTGTAATTTTGGTTATTCCCTTAAGAAGGAGTAATACCCTACTGGACACTATGAGAGCAAATACATGATATATTAATGAGTTTCTACTAGGGAAAATACCAAATTATGGTAGAGTCAACCAACACCTTCCATACCTTGTGTGCAAAGCTAGGTAGTAAGGACTACTAGTGGAAATTGATTCTCAAATATCACAATAATCTACACAAATACATCAAAAGAGGAATGAAATTTCTAGACAAGTGTTCACTGCAATCAACTTACCATTATAGCATAAATATTCAGAAAAACATTCAGTACAAGTAAGAAAGAGTTTGATTTGAAAATCACCTTGAATATTTCAATAGTCAACTTGGTCTAACATATATCTTAAGCTACTGAAACTATGGTGATGTTATTCTTGAGTGTATGATTATTATGTATTTTCTTTACTAATTTAATAGAAGCATAAAGTATGACATGTATATTCTTTAATTCCTATGAAATTAAAATATGACAATGATAAAAAAAAACATACATATGGAATACTTATAAACAATATATACCCAAGGAAACATGATGCGGGAGAACCTAATAAGAAAATAATTATTTCTTCTTTATTATTCATAAATTGTAGTGCCCCATTTGCTTTGACTAGTCAAATAGATAGAATCTTATTATTTGAGGGAATCTTATTATTTGAGGGAATTTTGTTGACAAATGACTTTGTTTATTGACTTGTGTTATGATGATGAAAATCAAACTCTCTGGTCATTTGATTGTTTTTAAGTGATTCTTTTAAATGGGTTCATTTAAATGTTTATATGATAACATGGATAGATTAAATATAAATTGATATGATAGAACTGACGTTCTCGATCCATAAGGTTAGGACACTTTCAAATGAGAATTTTGGATACATTAACTTGCATATGCTACTAATGGTTTTCCTACTGTGATAGGAAAGCCACAAGTTTATATTGATGTGGTATTGTATCAACATTGTATTGAATTCAATATTGAGTTAGGGCATTATAATCATTATATGATTAATTGTATGCTTTAATTTTGATTATGGAACAATTTGATTTCTTGATTTTAGTGTGTGTAGGAACAAGGAACATGTTTTTAGATCATTCCATGTATGGGTAATGGGGTTGTAAAAAAATGTATAGAGTATCACTAGGAGAGGAGGAACACCATTCATATTTTCACCTACTAGCACTCATTTTCTATGACTTTTGTTAAAAAATTAGTGACACTTAAAGGCTTCACATTGTTGTGAGCATATGCCACAAATTATCTTACTCGCAAGTTTTAGCTAAGGGGTGTGCAATAAGGTGACATCCTTATTCCTTAGTGACCATTAAACTCTCAACAAGTTAGTGTCAAAATTGAGTTAATGTAGTCTCAAGAGTCATACCATTTCCCCCACCAAGAAGGTTGGATGATTGAAGGGAATGCATGAACATGATACCCTTGGTATTGATTATAAGTTGTCAAGTATACATTGAAAGATGATTGATTAAGAATTATATAAAATATGGTCAATTTAGTATGTTCATTTTGTTTATTATGAGAAGAATAATTATCCATTTTATGCATTTTCATTTAAAAAGGGATATGTTAATTAAATGAATAATAGTATGATTGTGCATATGTGTTATTAGGTATCTCATGAAAAGGACAAATAAAATAAGTTTAATTAAAATCCATTAGAAAATAAATAGATTATGCATGAAATGAAAATAAAATGTTTTTTAATTAGCTAAAAACTATTTACTAATGCACCCATAAATCAAGGAGAAGAAAGAGGAACAAAGAATTTAAATTCAAATAGAAGTGTGAGAAAACACAAGTGAGTTTGAGTTATCAATAAAGATAATAAATAAGTCTAGTGGCTACATGTGCACACACTCAAATAAGAAATTAGAAGGAGATAAATAAGAATATTGGGGTGAGGATAAATATTATTTTATATTTTTAAATAAGGAATTAATTGTGTACTTGTGCATGTGAGTGACACATAAGTGGGTGAATAGTAGTTAATTAGTAATTTCATAAATTATATTTTTGTATGAGATTGAAAAGTGGCTTGAATCACTAAACCTATAAAATGAAGGCTTGAGCTAGAGAAAATACATTTTTGGGGTCCTAATGTTTGATGGTTATCATAATAATTAACTTTATATTGGTGATTGTTGAAGAGTTGGTCTATTGAAGACTGATATTGAAGTGGGGTTTTCCTCTCAAACTTAGCATATTTAATCTTCTCTCATTTTTCTAGATTGATACATTTTATACAACCCCATTGTGGCTTAGCGTGTTGGCATGATTTACAGGAAAGCGTGTGCTTATAATTGATGGCAAGAAAAACGACGACGATGGCATGATTACAAGAAGAGTGTGCAGAAGGAATCAAAGCTCAGAAGAGATGGTGCGATAAAATTCAGATCAAATCAAGAACGTCAGATCTGCAAGCCAGATCTACGGCAATGATGAATTGCGGGGAGCGAAAGATGAATTAAACTACTCGCTAGTTACAATCCTGCAGTCTGTCTAGATCGTTAGATCTCATAGCTTCAAAGATCTACGACTGCGGTTGATCCAACAAACAATGAGTTTAAGTCAGATTAAATCATGACAGTCGGATGCACAATCGCCAAATCTACAGCAGGGATGAATTGAGGAGATTAAAAGGAGAATTAAACATCATGCTTGTTCCAATCCCGCAATTAGTCAGGACCGCTTGATATTATAGCTTCGAAGATCGACGATTTTGGTTGACTCACCAACAACGCACAACCTCGAATTGCAGATTTTGGGTGCCGAGTTAAATCACTCGCAAGTTGTGATTCTGCAATCATCGTCGATTGTTGATATTCTTTGAGTGTCCTCACGAGCATTGGATAATTTTTGAGTGGAAGGACAGGATAAGTGGAGCAAAACTATTGAGAATTCGATTATGTGAATTCCCGCTAGTCATCAGATCACTTTCAAGTTGAAGCACAGAATAAGCCAGCAAAGCCGCATTGCAAAAAGATCAAGCCGTCGATCTAAGTTCATGATCGATGAACAACATTCACTTCAGATCTAAAGATGCAAGGAGGTTACACTCTAGAGAGATTGAGATTTGAAATTCCCGAAATGCAAATTTTTGTCAGTCGTTGGATCATTCCAAGTGGAAGGACAGGATAAGCCAGCAAAGCCACATCGGAGAAAGATCGAGCCATTGATATAAGTTCATGATCGATGAACAACATTCACTTCAAATCTAAAGACACGAGGAGGTTACACTCTGGAGAGCTTAATATTTGAAATTCCCGAAATGCGAATTTTTGTGAGCTGTTGGATCATTCCAAGTAGAAGGACATGATACACTAGAAGAGATACATCACAGAAAGATCGAGTCGTTGATCTAAGATTATGATCAATGAACATGATTCACTTCGGATATAAAGATACGAGGAGGTTACGCTCTGGAAAGTTTGAGATTGGAAAAACCTGAAGCCTGAAAAATCTTAAATGAATAAGGACCAGTGGATTTGGAGGACATATGAGGACCATTGGATCAGTGTTGTTGGTCAGAAAACCACGTCAAAAGACCACATCATCAGACCACGTCAGCAAGGACATGTGGTGCAATCAGACAATAACAAGTGTCAAGTTGATTCGACATTTCAGGTACATGGAAATCCCAAATCCAAGTGACACGTGGCAGCTACTAGGATCATGACATGTAATTAAGCGAAGTAAGTAAGTGACATCACTCTGGAGGAAAGAAGGGGTTTGAGATTTGAAATCTCCAAAGTCTAGAGACTCGAAGGAGATCTCAACCATTGATCTGAAAGTGACACGTGTCAGTGGATTGACAAATTCGAAATATTGACGTATGGAGAAAATAATTGGTTGAGATTTGAAATCTCTGAAGTTCGGAGACCCGTAGGAGATATCGACCGTCGATCTGATGTTGGGTGCACTCTCAACCATTGATCAAGATACAATTGAAGGATCGAATAAGTGTAATATCCAAAGACCCGGAGGAAAAGGTGGTCATCCATCTCAACGGTTGATTAAGTCCTGGCCATCAGATTAAGCCTTGCAAGAATCGAATCTGACAATTGATCTGTTTCCGCGAAATGAATGTAAACCGTCTGATCTGTTCGATAATTCTGATTCAAAAGTTTCGAAAGGTTTGAAACCCAAAAGTTATGAAGGGAAAAGTGTCGAAGTTACGACAGTCTTCCATTTCAGAAGAATGAATCGTGGTCGTTGAATTGATAAGCTCTCAAGTGCTCGTTAAGCCCATGTGTATGGTCACCGCCAGTGATCACGTGAAGGAAGGGGCTTAGAAGCCAAAGAAGCCATAATTGACTGGCTGTAACTAATAGAGTAGATGAAGAGTTTCGACTGCCAGAGAAGCTAAGGAATATTAGCATAACACCCACTGATGATGAACACATTGAGATAACCACCAAGGATGACGAAGAGTTTCTATGATGATCAGGAAGAGGACTCGACGTGAGAAAAATATGGAGAACAAAGAAGTGAGGTGACTCTACTGGTTAGCGATGCATTTGTGAGGAAGAGACGTAGTGAACAACCTGTAGGGAAGAACATTGATGAGGTTAAGAGCATGCAGAGGCATAGCACATAAAATGCAGATGGCAGACAGAGTATAAAACAAAGAACAACAGAAAGCGCAGGCATGTGAGAAGAAAGACACTGGTGCAGGCATAACAAAGAAGTGTAGCAGAACAGTGATGAGACTGGTAAGCCATTGATAAATGTTGTATCACTGTGATAAATTTAAGAAAGTAAATATTTATACTTCAAGGTGGTAGGAAGGTTCTAGGGAGGATTGGTGTTCTCAAAGTTTCAAGTGGGTGCTTGAACACAGGGAGTTGTAGCTTCCATCTGGTTGCATCCAAAAAAACCAGGGTGGCAAGGTGGTGCAAGGGAGAACTATTGTTCTCTGTTATACAGGTTGGTGCTTGTGTGACCGGGAAGTTGGTGTTGGAACACTCAGGGAGTTGGTGCTTCCTTCTAGTGGGTGCTAGAGAAACCAGAGAGTTGGTTCTCTCAGCAAGTTGTTACTTGTAAAACATAGGTTGTAGCCTCAAGAGGAATTGGAGCTCATAAAAATGATAATGTATAGAAAATAAAGATCACTTATCATATCAAGAAGAAGAGGTTTTTCCCTTTATGGGTTTCCTCAGGAAATATCTATCTTTGTATATTTCATGTGTGTGATTGATGTCAAATATTCTATTGCTTACTTCCCTTCTTTATTGTGATCATCATTGAGTGTTCTGTAAAGAGTTCAAAATGGGCATAATTTTTTAAGAACAGTAACAACTAAATC
>ML782007.1:312045-322127 GCA_009831015.1 Picea engelmannii | reverse complement strand
CAACCAATAAGTCCCCCCTGATCAATGGAACAAAGTTCACCTTCTGGAAAGTTAGAATGAGAACCTACATAATGGCCCTAGGTGCATATGTATAGGATGTGGTAGAGACCGGTTATGTAAATCCAGTTTTACTAGCTTCTAAGGATGACAAGCAAGAATTCAACTTCAACTCTAAGGCTATGAATGTTATTCTGAGTGAGATTGCAAAAACAGAATTTGTAAAATTTATGCACTTAGAATATGCCAAAGAAATGTGGTACAAACTCATCAGTAGTTATGAAGGTAGTGAGAAGGTAAAGGATGCCAAGATTAAGACCTACATATTACAGTTTGAACAACTAAATATGAAAGAGGATGAAACGGTTGGGAATTACTTTCTGAGAGTTGAAGAACAAGTAAATGGAATGATAGGACTTGGTGAAATAATTGAGGATGTCTCTTTAGTTTAGAAAATTTTGAGATCTATGTTAGATAGGTTCAACCCAAAGGTCTCTGCTATAGAAGAAATTAATGATCTCAAAGTTTTGTCTATTTAACAACTACTAGGAACTCTGACTGCCTATGAAATGAGGATAGGTAAAGATAAACCCACCTCTAGAGAAGCATCATTTATAGAAGATAAGAATGAGGATTATGAGCCTGATGAAATTGAAGCAAAATTTGTGAGAAGACTAAAGAAAGGATCAAGAAAGTACCAAGTCAAATTTCCCTTCAAATGTTTAAACTATGGAAAGATAGGTCACTTTGCATCTAAGTGTCCACACAAGAAACAAAATCAAAATTATCAAGGTGAAAAGAAGTACAAACCCAAGATATTTGGTAAAAAGAAAAGTCTATGTGTAAACAATGATGACTCTTCAAAAGACACAAATAGTGACTCTTCCTGTGAAGATAAGATTAATGACTTTATGCTTATGGCCAAAAAGGATTATGATAATAAAAGCATAGGAAGTGATGTTGACGATGAAGAATTAGTGGTTGACTTGGAAGGCAAACTGATCAATGCTCTAGAAGAAATTGCTAGACTCAGATCTAAGAAGAAAAAGAAAAAAAAAATGTTGATACAGTTTGAGAAAGACAATAAAGGACATGATGAAGACTTTGCCCTGCTAAAAGTGGAAATAGAAGAGGCAAAGAAAATAGAGGACATTTTGAAACAACAATTATCAGAAAAGAAGGCAAGATGTTAAGCCTTCGAAGAAGAGGTAGTAAAAACCAGAAAAGAGATGGAGAAGTTTAAAACATTGTATCTCCAAAATCTTCCAAGCATTAAAGCCACAACAGAACTTAACAAAATTTTGAGCAAACAAAGATCTCCTTTGTTGAATGGTGTTTTAGGTTATGTAAATGGTTCAAGCAGCAAACAACCAGAAAGAAAAGATCCGGTAAAGATGATCAAGTTCCATGTCAACAGACAATCAGACCACAAGAGCACTCTGTCACCAAAAGATAATAAAGATAATATGATCCCTAATAAAAGAACAAAGAGATCAGAATATGGAGCAACAAATTCCAAGAAGAAGGCCATCCTTCAGGCACCAAAATTTATTCCATGGCTACTATTTTTACTGTTCTAATTTTGGTCATAAGATTGTAAATTTTCAAATTAAGTTTAGAGACATGCAACTTAGAAGGTCAAGAAATAAATAATCTTTACAACATAGAACTAAGCAACCAATGAATAGACAACGTAGAACCAATCACTTTGACCTACTGAACAATGAGCTCGAATTTTATAACTCTCATAACTTCGGCCACAAAGCTTCAAACTTCCATCTAAAGAAGTACAAGGTAGATCCAAGGATAAATCCTTTAGCTAGAAATGCCAGCACATGGAAAAAGAAAGATAGTGAAAGATGTGGTCTAGTACTTTCATCTCAAAAAAAAAAATACCCCTGGTATATATAGATAGTGGATGTTCCAAGCACATGACTGGAGACAAGGATAAGTGTCTGTCTATACGTAAAATAAAAACAAGAAATGTAACCTTTGGAAATGATGAACCAGGTGAAATCAAAGGTAAAGGGATGGTGAGTTTGAGTAATGGTAAAGGAAAATCCCGGGATGTTCTGCTTGTAGATGGGATGAAACATAATTTTCTCAGTGTAAGTCAAATGTGTGACAGAGGATGTGAAGTGGTGTTCACTTCCAAGGATTGTAAGATAAAGTCTGTAAACTCAGGACAAGTGGTGGCTATAGGCATAAGGACATAAAATAATGTATATGTCCTGAAAGAAGATAAATAAGAGTGTCATCTACGAAAACATGATGAAATCTGGTTATGGAATAGGACACTTTGACATATGAACTTTTCCCACTTAATCAAGCTCAAAAATCTTGAGGAAGTAAAAGATCTTCCAAGAATATCAAAGCCACAAGACTCTGTGTGTAAACCCTGCCAAGTAGGAAAGCTAACCATGACATAGTTTAAATACAAGAGCTCTACTTCAACAGAGAAACCACTCCAATTAGTTCATATGGATTTATGTGAACCATCAAGACAGGAAGGCACACAGAAGGAAAACTACTTTATTCTTATCATTGATGATTACTCCAGACTTACCTGGGTTGCTTTTCTCAAAGAAAAAGCTGAAGAATTTGAGAAATTTAAAATATTTAAGGCTTTAACTGAGAATCAAATAGGCAAGAGGTTAAAGGTAGTAAGATCAAACAGAGGAGGATAATTTATGTCAAGTTATTTCAATGAATTCTGTGATAAACATGGGATCAAGAGAAAATACACAATCCCAGGAACTCCACAACAAAATGGAGTAGTTGAGAGGAAAAAAAAAGCAGTTCAACAAATGGCCAGGCTAATGATGAATGAGAAGAACATTGGTCAAACTTACTGGGTATAATCAATACACACAACAATCCATATTCTTAACAAATCCCACCTCATACCACATAGTGACAAGACACCTTATGAACTATGGTATGGAAGACCTACTTCAATCAAACACTTCAAATTCTTTGGGAGTAAGTGCTACATAAAGAATAATAATGAAAGCCTTGGCAAGTATAATGACAGGGATGATGAAGGAATATTCTTAGGATATATATGCTTTAATAAAAGATTGCATAAATTAGTTGATTTCATTGATTTAAAGGTTGATGAAGGAGTCCCAGTAAGAGAGGCGAGAAATATTGAGTCTAATACAGAGGACACAACTGAAACTGAAGATGAACAGGCCCAATAATCAGATGGAGAAGAGACACCCAGAAAAGAAGAGTCAGGACAATGATCATCATCAAATTCCTCCTCCATAATTACTCAAAAGAATCATCTTGAAATTAAGATAATTCGTGAGAAAGACAAAGGTGTACAAACCAGGAGAAGGATAATAAAAGACATCGAGCAATCACATATGGCCTTCATATCTATGGTGGAACCCAAGAACTTCAATGAATCCAGTGAAGATGTAAATTGGTTAAAATCAATGAACGAGGAACTAGATCAAATTGAGAAGAACAATACTTGGGAGCTTATTCCTAGACCGACAAATAAGAATGTAATTGGCTCCAAATGGGTGTTTAAAAATAAAATGAATGAACAAGAAAAAAATGTCAGGAATAAAGCCATATTGGTCTGTAAAGGGTATGCTCAAATAGAAGGACTGGATTTTGATAAAACATTTGCGCCCGTAGCAAGATTAGAAGCTATTAGAATGTTTCTTACCTATGCTTGTCATAAAAAGTTTAAAGTCTATCAAATGGATGCCAATTCATATTTTCTAAATGGATATCTAAAAGAAGAAGTATATATGGAACAACCAGAAGGTTTCCAACTTTTGGATAACCCTAACCTTGTCTGCAAGCTAAAGAAAGACGTATATGGGTTGAAACAAACTCTCGTGCATGGTATCACAAACTGGATAAGTATCTACAAGAAAAAGGGTTCAAGAGAGGAACAGTTGAAAAAAATCTATATATCAAAACAAAGGGTAATGATATGCTCATTGTGTTGGTCTATGTAGATGACATCATCTTCGGTAGTAATAACGCTTCATTGGTACAATGGTTTGATTATGCCATGTAGTCTGAATTGGAAATGTCTATGATAGGGGAACTGGCATTTTTTCTTGGCCTACAAATTACTCAGAGGTCTAAAGGAATATTTCTTTCTCAAGAAAAATATCTAAGAGAAATGTTAAAAAGGTTTCAAATGGAAGATTCTAAACCTATGAGTACACCTATGGTCCCTGGATGTAAGTTAAGAAAGGATGATGATTCACCTGATGTTGATCAGAGTTCATATAGGTCTATGATAGGAAGCCTATAGTACATCACAACATCTCATCCATACATAATGCATGTTGTAGGATTGGTAGGAAGGTACCCGGCTGCACCTAAACAAAGTCATTTGTTAACTGTCAAAAAAATATTCAAATACTTGAAAGTGTTGAAAATTCAACAAGAAACATGTGTCTAATTTATTTTTCCCTTAAATAAATTGGACAATAAATATTAATCTATTATCTCATTCATAACTGAGTGAGTTGGATTTGTAATAGAATTATAAGTGTAGTTAAGTGAGTTAAGATCAGTTGTACTAGTTGTAACTAAACATGCACTAGTGAGAGTTCAGTAAATCAGTGAACTCACATGCAACTAAAGATTCGCCACGGTTAACTACATGCATGTCAGTTCCAATGGACATCCAGTTGAGATAACAGATGAAAGGGACAGTTGGATATCATTTGTGATTTGTTCACGCGTGCAGTGGATATGCTTATGAGTATGTGTAGACTACGCAATTCGGCATGCAAGTATCATTGTGAGAATTCAGATTGCAGAGTTTGTGCAAAGGAGGCAGATTGTCTGGACACAGGAATTGGTGCATGTATTTGCTAATTTGTGTATGACAGTGTGAGGTGATTGTGTTGTACTGAGAGCTCTTGGATTAGATTTTTGTATGATATTGTTTCATGATTCATGATATACATAATATATGATAGTGGGGTTTTTAGCTTTATGTTTTCCTGGTAAAACTTCTGTGTTGTGTGTTATTGATATTTCACTTTGTGAATTATGGTTGTGATCGTGGTTTAATTGCTTCCACAATAATAATAGTAGAAGTGATTATGTATTTAACAAGTTTCAAAAATTGTTAGATCAGGAGAATCCCAGGAATACATTAATTTGTATCAAAATTTATACAGAAAGGACCAATGGCCTATGGCCTATGGTATCCTAGGAATCATAATTTTCAACTATCAATCTATTCAGATGCTAATTGGGCTAACTACGTGGATGAAAGGAAAAGCATGAGTGGAGGTGCATTCTTCTTAGGAGATTCCCTTGTATCATGGTTGAGAAAGAAGAAAGGTTCCATTTCCTTATCGACTATAGAAGCTTAGTACATTGCAGCTGCCACTTGTTGTACCCAAGTATTATGGATGATTCAGACACTTGCGGACTTGGAGGCTGTACCAATCCCAATTCATTGTGATAATACTAGTGTAGTTAGTGTGTCAAGGAATCCTATATTTCATTCCGAGACCAAGCATATACCCATCAAGTATCACTTCTTGAGGGAACATGTGACCAACACTGTTGTTTCTTTGCATTATATTCTATCCAAAGATCAGATTGTTGATATCTTCACTAAACCACTTGCAATATCTCACTTTGAGTATCTATGCCAGAAGTTGGGCGTGAACCCATTATCAACCTAAGAGAGTCCATCCTGTCAAGGGGAGTATGTATTGGTTGAATATTTGATACCTCTAAAAAATACCGCAACAACTCAAGGGGAGCATGTTCTCTTTGACATTGATGTCAAAGGGGGAGAAAAGGAGTCGTCTGAATACTATAGTTGGAGGTCCAAGAAGAATAATGCAGCCTTTTAGGGTTTCCATCAATGCCAAAGGGGGATATTGTTGGCATGATTTACAGGAAATCACGTGTTTGTCATTGATGGAAATAAAAACAACGATGATGGCATGATTATAGGCAGAGTGTGCAGAAGGAATCAAAGCTCAAAAGAGATGGTGCGATAAAACTTAGATCAAATCAATACTGTCGGATCTGCAAGCCAGATCTACGGTAGGGATGAATTGTGGGGAGTGAAAGATGAATTAAACTACTCACAAATTACAATCTGTCTATATGATCAGATCTCATAGCTTCAAATATTTATGACTGTGGTTGATCCAACAAACAATGAGTTTAAGTCAGGTTAAATAGTGATCGTCGGATGCGCAATCGCCAAATCTACGGCAGGGATGAATTAGGGAGATTGAAAGGAGAATTAAACATCGCACTTGTTCCAATCCCTCAATTAGTCAGGATTGTTCGATCTTATAGCTTCAAATTTTGATGATTGTGGTTGACTCACCAACAACACACAACTTCAAATTGCAGAGTTTGGGTGTCGATTTAAATCATTTGCAAGTTGTGGTTTTGCAATCATCGTATACTGTTGATCTTCTTCGAGTGTCCTCATGACCGTTGGATCATTTTCGAGTGGAAGGATAGGATAAGAGGGGAAAAACGATTGAGAATTCAATTATGTGAATTCTTGTTAACTGTCGGATCACTTTCGGATGGAAGGATAGGATAAGCCAGCAAAGCCGCATCACAGAAATATCAAGTCGTCGATCTAAGTTCATGATCGATGAACAGCATTCACTTTGGATCTAAAGACTCGAGGAGGTTACACTCTGGAGAGATTGAGATTTGAAATTCCCGAAATGCAAATTTTTGTCAGTTGTTGGATCATTGTAAGTGGAAGGATAGGATAAGCCAGCAAATCTGCATCGCAGAAAGATCGAGTCATCGATCTAAGTTCATGATCAATGAACAACATTCACTTTGGATCTAAAGACACGAGGAGGTTACACTCTAGAGATATTGACATTTGAAATTCCAGAAATGCGAATTTTTGTTAGTCGTTGGATCATTCCAAGTGGAAGGACAGGATACGCCAGAAGAGCTACATCGCAGAAAGATCAAACTGTCAATCTAAGATTTTGATCAACGAACATGATTCACTTCGGATATAAATATACAAGGAGGCTACACTCTGGAAAGTTTGAGATTGGAAAAACCCGAAGCTCAGAAATAAAAAATGAATAAGGACCATCGGATTTGGAGGACATACGAGGACCATTGGATCAGTGTTTTTGGTCAGTAGACCACGTCATACGACCACATCAATAGACCACGTCAGCAATACTACGTCAGCAAGGACAAGTGGTGCAATCAGGCAAGTGTCAAGTTGATTCGACATTTCAGGTACGTGGAAATAACAAATCTGAGTGACATGTGCCAGCTACTAGGCTCATGACACGCCATCAAGTGACATAAGTAAGTGAAATCACTCCGGAGGAAAGAAGGGGTTTGATATTTGAAATCTCTAAAGTTCGACGACCCAAAGGAGATCTCGACCAATCCAAAAGGGACACACGTCAGTGGATTGACAACTTCGGAAGATTGACGTATGGAGAAAATAGCAGGTTGATATTTTAAATCTTTGAAGTCCGGAGACCCGTAGGAGATATCGACCATCGATCTAATGTCGGGTGCACTCTCAACCATTGATCAAGATACAATGGAAGGATAGCATAAGTTTAATAGCCAAAGACCCATAGTAAAAGGTGGTCATCCATCTCAATGGTTGATTAAGTCTTAGTCGTCAGATTAAGCCTTGTAAGAATCAAATATAACGATTGATTTGTTTCCATGAAATGAATGTAAACTATCCGATTTGTTTGGGAATTCTGATTCAAAATTTTCGAAAGGTTTGAAACCCAAAAGTTCCAAAGGGAAAAGTGTCAAAGTTACGATAGTCATCCATTTTAGGAGACTGAATCGTGGTCATTGAATTGATAATCTCTCAAGCACTCGTTAAGCCTAGGCATATGGTCACCGCCAGAGATCACGTGAAGGAAGGGGCTTAGAAGAGAAAGAATCCATAATTGACTGGTTGTAACTGACAGAGTAGTCGAAGAGTTTCAACTACCAGAGAAGCTAAGGAATCTCAACTTAACGCCCACTGATGATGAACACATTGAGCTAACCTCCAGGGATGATGAAGAGTTGCTATGATGATCAAGGAGAGGACTCGACGTGATAAAAATATGCAGAACAGAGAAGTGAGGTGGATCTGTTGGTTAGCTATGTAGTTGTGAGGAAGAGACACAGTGAAAAACCTGAAGGGAAGAACAATGACACATTTAAGAGCATGCAGAGGCATAGCGCATAGAACACAGATGGCGGACAAAGTATAAAACACAAAAGAACAGAAAGCACAGAAATGCGAGCAAAAAGACACTAATGCAGGAAGAACAAAGAAGTGTAGTAGAACAATGATGAAACTGGTAAGCCATTGATAAATGTTGTTTCACAGTGATAAATTTAAGAAAGAAAAGATTTATATTCTAGGGTGGTAGGGAGGTGCTAGGGAGGACTCGTGTCCTCAAATTTCAAGTGGGTGCTTGAACACAGGGAGTTGTATCTTTCATCTGGTTGCAGCTGCAAAAACCAGGGTGGCAGGGTGGTGCAAGGGAGAACTATTGTTCTCTATTATATAGGTTGGTGCACGTGTGACCAAGAAGTTTGTGCTTCCATCCAGTTGGTACTTGAACACTCAGGGAGTTGGTGCTTCCTTCTAGTGGGTGCTAGAGATACCAGAGAGTTGGTGCTCTCAGCAAGTTGTTTCTTGTAAAATAGAGGTTGGAGCTCATAAGAATGATAATGAACAAAAAATAAATATTACTTATCATATCAAGAAGAAGAGTTTTTTCCCTTTATGGGTTTCCTCAAATATCTGTCTTTGTATATTTCATGTGTGTGATTGATGTTGAATATTATATTACTTACTTCCCTACTTTATTGTGATCATCATTGAGTGTTCTGTAAAGAGTTCAAAATGGGCATAATTTCTTAAGCACAGTAACAACTAATTCACCCCCCCCCGCTCAGTTGTCCAACATAGCGGTTCTTGAGGAAGAATATCACCCATTGGAGTTGGTAACGTGATCAAAAGGTTGTAGTAACATTCTTGCATGAAATTTTCATTCATATTTAGATAGGAATTATTTTTTTCTTTTTCTTTATGTGTGTTGGTATATGATTTAGACAAGGAGGAGCCCTATATGATGTTTTAGACATATTATGAATTACTTTTGCATGTGTATATATATTGTTACTTATGTACATGTATATGTTTTGATGAATTTTATTTTTTGGGATGAAATAATGTTGTATAATTGACGTGTGGATGGTTTATTATGTGAATATATAACTAGTGTTTTCTTTTCCTTCTTTAAAAATAAATCTTGGGGAAATTGTTAACTATATCAAATAAATTCCTAATGTTGTGAACCAATGAACTTGTATGAGTGTACTAGGGGAGGATCATATTTGAAAATATGACTTGTGGAAGGGAATGTATGACTAATCCAATGGAGGTAGTTACTTCTTATACAAGTATTTGGGTATGTGCAAGCCACGGGGTGAGGCCTTGGCAATATTCCAACATATGAGTCTGGACTCACATCCATGTCTTGAAAATTTTGTGGAGTATTTATTGGTAAAATATATGAAAGGTATATATGTCGTAGGGACAAGGGCATTAAGTCCATATTGGATGATTAGGATCATGGGTTTGCATAGTAAGGGTGTGCAATTCCTTATCCCCAATAATTATCTTTCATATTTATCTCTTTACCTCTCTCCTCATCCCTCTCTCTCTCTACCCTATCACTCACTCCATCTCCCTCCCTCTCTCTCTCTAGTGAGAGAAGGAAAGAGGTAGAGAGTGAGAGAGTGGGAAACAAAGAGAGGGAGAGAGATCACGAGAGATAATGGGATGGAAGGGGAGAGAGAGAGTAGGAGAGATAGTGGGAAGGAGGGGTAGGGAGAGAAAGATAGAGGGAGGAAGGGGAAAGTGGAAGAGGGGAGTGAGAGAGAGGTAAATAGTAAGAGGAGAGAGGTAAAGAGGGGGAAGAGAGAGAGACATAAGGGAAGCTAGAGGTAGGTAGTAAGGGATAAAGGGAGAGAGGGAGAGATAGGGAAGGTGAGAGAGAGAGAGAGATTGAAAGAGGGGGAGTGAGAGTGAGAGTGAGATAGGGGGA
>ML782007.1:250225-309975 GCA_009831015.1 Picea engelmannii | reverse complement strand
CTCTCTCTCTCTCTCTCTCTCTATATATATATATATATATATATATATATATATATATATTAAAATTAGTATTTTTTACCATTTTTAATCTATTTTTGTCTTGACATATAACAAAATACCAAAATACATACCTCTTTTATTTCTTTTATAATCTTTTATTAGTTTAACCATTTTTAAAATAGGTTATACATCGCACTAGAAGAGAATAAGATCTACAATATAAATAAGTAAAAAAAAAAATTGTTTGATAATGTTAATCTCGTCGTATCCTGCAATGATGCAAGGAATTGTAATTGCAAGGATATATTGACTTTCATAATTTAAAAAATATATAAAATTAATATTACATATTTTGAAAAAAAATCTGCACTAGAACAATGGGTTCTTTAGAATTATAATTTTTTTTAAAGTAAATTCCATTGTTAAGGTACTCAACACCTACACTAACAAAGACATATACATGACATTTTGATTGAAAAATAACACACAACTCTTAGAAAAAAATAAATTTCACATAGTTATTCACAAATTCTATAAATACAAATTTTATGTTCGAAAAGATAATTTATTTTCCTACATTTCATCATTTTAAACCATATTCAAATTCATTGTGAAAGTACCTTGAATAATCCCTCCAAGTTAACATATTATTGTTTTTATATGTTTGCATTGCCACTAATGCATCATCAGACACCATCATTAGCTTGGACCCACCTTGTCTCAGTAGGGAGTTGATTGAGTGGGAGATGATGATCATCTCTTTTGCAAATAGGAGAATAGCAGTATTCTCCTAAAGGTAATCATCCAACTGAGGAACGTGATGAATTTGATATGATCTACTTTAGCTCATAAATGTAGAGTACAAAATCTCTAGGAGACTCCTCCAAGTTGTGATGTAACACTAATGTACTATGTTAACCTAGAATTGAGGTGGTGTAGTGTGTTATTTGATGATTTCATACTAAATATATACAAAATCCCTTTGATAATCCAAAGATCTCCTATAGAAATACTATCTCATAGTGCATGGGTGATGATCTCTACAAGCTTTCTTTTGAGCCTAATATTGTCATTTTCCTCCAAAACCCATGTTTAATTCCTCGATACCCATCCATGATTTGTAAAAACTCCTAATATAACTCATATCCAACTCATATATCAAAGATTCAACATAGAAATATTGTATGTTGGTTCAAGGCCTATTCATGTCCATGAACCCTAAAAGCTTCAATTTAGGCTTAAGGACCTTGTTTTCTTTCCCTAAGAAATGGTCAAGGTCTCTAGACCCATCCTTATTGTGTAAAAACTCATAATATAAACCATATCTCATTTAAAAGAAAAATATTCTCTCTAGACAACTTTTGTGGTTGTTCTACATTATTTTGTGAGATGGTTTTGGGCCTTGGCCCTAGTTTTTTTTTGTTTGTTAATTTGTGCAGGACCTGCGATTAACCTGTGGCTTGAGAAACCGCGACTCAGGGGCATCTAAGCCGTCAAAATCACCCGGGGATCGCACCCGGCCTGAGCTACACCAACCCTTAACATGGTTGGATTTTTTTGTCCCCGCAGGTTTCGAACCGGTGACTTTAACATCACGGAGTGGCTTAACAACACACTCCGTCACCGACTGTCCTACACCTCGGGGACGGCCTTGGCCCTAGTTATAGTCCTAGAGAAGCATCAATTAAAAGTAAAACTACTATTAATGTTTCTTTTTTAATTTAAACAACACATGCATGTATTTTTTTTTTTTTTTCACTTGAGATCCATTATTCTCCCACACTCATTACAGATAATAACATTCACACATTATATAATCCATAAATTTACTCTCAAATAAAACGAAATGGCACATTTTTTTTTTATATTTATAGAGTGTGAGTTAGTTCAAGTTAAACAAATTTACTCTCAAATAAAACGAAATGGCACATTTTTTTTTTTATATTTATAGAGTGTGAGTTAGTTCAAGTTAAACTTATTGTATTATACTTTTAGGTATAGTGCATTTTTACTGTGTTTTTTTAGTGTATTAATATAATCTATGTCATAATCACCCCCATACACATAAGTGATGTGATAGTCATCATATTATTAATGTGAAGGACACATAATTCAAGAATGAAATCCCAATTAGTTTATTATCTCTATTTAAAAAGCATGTATTAGTATTTGTTGGTGAATGTGAGATGCTCATGTTATTAAATTCTTTTTTTTCATTAAAAAAAAATCCATTTAGTTATGCATATTTTTAAGTAAAGATTGCATAAGTATTTGCTGGTGAATGTGAGAGATGCTCATGTTATTAAATTCTTTTTTTCATTAAAAATGAAAAAAAAATCCATTTAGTTATGCATATTTTTAAGTAAAGATTGCATAGTCGGATTTCACTTATGAAAAACTATAAAGGTTAAAAATGCAAAACATTTATCATTTTCATTCTAAACATATACACTATATGATTCATGAGTTGTATTTTCGATTACGAAAATTTGTGAATTGTTTTGATTTATTCACATGTTTGACTAAGGAATAGGTGATGAGTTTGAAAAAAAAAAACTCAAATCGAAAATTTGTGAATTGTTTTGATTTATTCACATGTTTGATTAAGGAGTAGGTATTCACATGTTTGATTAAGGAGTAGGTGATGAGTTTGAAAAAAAAACTCAAATTATATATATGCAATGTAATGTTCAAATACATAACTATTTAAAAAACTAACAACCACATTATTATATATGAAAAGTAAATAAATTATAGTTCAGAAATTATGCATTCTACAAGTACATAATATATTTAATCTAAGACATCACTAAGCTATGATTGGTTCTATCAAATAACTTAACATGGTTCTATCCACAAATTAGAATAATAAAAGAAAAATAATTGGCACACCAAGTACCCATAAAGATAGAATACAAAATGTCTATTTTTATTTTAAAAGCTACATTGCATAATATAAGTAAGAACAATATAGTTTATAATTATCATCAATGTAAATACATTTTAAGTCAAATCTATCAAAAATCCAAGGGGATTGAATCTATGGATTGGATCTTCATGGATTTTATGCATTTAAATGGTTCATAAATGTAATAGTTAAGATGATTCTAAGTTGATAAATATTCTTCAACTATCAATACTATAATCAATATGAATGAATATTTATTGAAATATATTGTATTTCAAATTATAAACAATTAAATAAATTTTGGTGTTTTCTTAGTTTTAATTTGTCTTCATGATATTTGTTAAATTGTTAAAATTGGTTCTTAGTTAACAAATTTATATAAAAACTTAGTTTTAATTAACAAATTTTTCTCAATAACATTTTAATTTGAAAATTGTTGAAATCTTTTATTTTTATATAGGTATGTGAATATTTTATTAATCTACTTTTCAAATATTGTTTATGCAATGTATTTTTTTTATGTCATATCTTTTTTAAAAGTAATCATTAATTAGTCATGTTCTAGTTTGATGTGTTAAAAATAAATAATAATCGTTTTTGTTTTTTATTAAAAATAATCATTAATTATTAATTATTTACATTTTAAAATATGTGTTAAAAAGAAATAATAATCATTTTATTTGTATTAAAATTGATTAAAAGATCAAAATTTATTTAGATGATTTTTTTTTACTCAATTAAGATTACATAGGATTTTTGAAGTCTCTCGATTGATTTATACAATTAAAAATGTGATTTAGTTTTTTTTGGTAAGTAAGCTGGTTTTTATTAAAATATTAACATAATAAATGCCATCACTGACACCAGATATCCTCCAACACTTCATGAGTTTGTTGGATTGTCTAGTGAGAAACCAATCTAGTTGTCAAAAGAAAAACATAATAAAGTGATTTTGAAACAATCTAACTATAACCAAACTCACAAAATTGATCCAAAGAGACTAGAAATATCAGCATAACCAAGACAACCTAACAAACCCATTCTAAGAAAGATAAAACCAAATTAATCATCCAGATTGTGATCCTGGGGCAGACCCTGAGACAGGTGGGCGTAGGCCCGGGTCAATATAGGATCCAATATAGGAAATGAACCTTACCCATAAGGATGCCCATCATCTCGTGCAAGCTAAAGTGATTCACCATTAAGTTTCACCATAAACCATTGTTAACAACAACTTGTTTTGGCTCTCAAAAGCCTCCATTATTTTCCAAAACTTCCTATAATCTTACTCCTTAGGCAACATTCCTCAAGCCAACTTATTTTTAACATGCCAGTAGAGCTCCACAGTTCTATAAAATTTGGTTTCTTGATTGCTAATGCATCCTAGACCTGGGATAATCTTCCCCACCTCGTGATCCACAATTTCATCTTCTTTGTAAACCCTAATTAGCTTTACTTCTTCCTCCAACATATTAATGGCTTCTTGAATAACATGAGGAACTTATCTTTGGAAGAAAGAAACAACCTCTTTTGTTGCTTTTGTTTCCCTTGTTTTATGCTTACTAGAGAAGTTAGCATGACCCAACTGCGAATCCATCATATACCTGAGATCTAGAATTAGATCCTTCCAAAATTTACATGAAGGAGAAATAACACTGGAGTTGGCTACCGAAGACAACTCCATATTCATAATCATCAATTGATTCCCATGCTTATCCATAATGTAGGCCAGTTTCGGCTCAACGGATCACTCAAAATCATTAAGAGAAACTTTTCATCATCAGTCATAGCCTCCCTCTCTTCATACACCTCCCCCAATTCCATAGTCGATTGTGTTTCCTTTGTGAAGGGTTGGACGAAACCAAGCGAGCCTAGGGAGCTTCAAGGAGCATTCCTACTAAGGCCTCAACCCTCAACCACATTTCCCTTAAAACTCTTGTTAACTTCATCTTCATCTGTTACATGATGTGGCATTCTAAGACAACTGGTACCGGATCTTGGTTGCATTCAAAAATATAATTTAAGCAATATAAAATTGTGATTTATTAATGATAGTTGCCCAAAAATAAAAACATAAAGAATTTAAACATTTATAATGTAAAATGAAATAATAAAATATTAATCACTTGTAATTCTGAATCAAAAGTGATCTCGATTCTCCTAAATATTAAGTATTGTGTACCAACCTCCAAAAAATTAGTATATTCTAGTTCTTATGTTATAGCCGAAGGTATTTGTTCACCCCCTACGGACACACTTGAGTAATCTTAATCTTCATCGTTGTGAACATGATAAATTTCGAATTTAAAAATATCCACACTAAATATTTATGCTACCAGAGAACTTAGAGTAGTCTAAATATTATATATTTTTAATTTTTATAGGTTTAAATATTATATTTTTTGAATGATTTTTGGTTGTATTTTTTTTAGTCAATTTTGTTTATAAACTAGTCAAAAATTTGAAAAAAATGATGGAAATGTAAATAATAGTTGTTGAAATTGCATTGTTTAAGTGGAGTAAAAAAATTTCAAGCCACTGGATTCATTTTTTGGATCCATTGATGCATTCTAAATTACAATTCAAATAATAGAAAATTGTAAGTTCAACAACAATTAAATTACCAAATTCTAATGATAATGATAATTATTATAAAAATATAAAAAATATAATCTTTAAAGTCCTCCTTTTTCCACTCCTTCAGAGATGGCGGAGTACTCTAAATTTCAATTCAAATAATAGAAAATTGTAAGTTCAACATCAATTAGATTACCAAATTCTACTTAGAAATAATAGAGATTAGTTGAGATTTAGTTGGTTCCAACCGTCTAAACTGAATATCATGATATATATTGAACTCCTCATTAATTTAATAAAATGAAATGTGTTTCTTTGCTTTGATGGCCTCCCGGTGCTGCCTCACTTGAGAAAAGCCAGTTTCATTCTTTCTTCCTATTTTCAAGTTGGTATTAGAGCGCATTTATGATCTTAATGCATGTGGGATTGTGAGAGTCGTTGGGAGAGAAGGGTTAATCCCTGATCGCGTTAATTCCAGGACAGTAAAATTAACCCTGAGTTCGCTCAGATCAGAGCGTGGAGGTTCGTTGTTGAAAGCTAGTTGTTGCATGGAGGCTCGCTTCAACATCGCATATGCGGATTTTGGAATCCAGAACACCACGACAATATCGATATTTCTAGTTTGTTGCTCTTCTTCCAGCTCACTACATTCTGGTATCAGATCGCTGAGGCATAAGAGATCACTGCTCTCTTCTCTGGTGGGCGCATTTTCCCCTTGACTGGACCGTTCTTTTCTAAGTGAGGGTCTCTACACTTATTGGGGGGGCGAATCTCATGTGTTGGTTCATGTCCTCTCCTTGGGGCCGAGTATATTGATGTGGAGGGTGATTTTTCTCTTGGAAATTCCTATTGCTTGTTGTCACTGCATTTTTATTGAGGGCATACTTGTTTGAGTGGAGTAAGAGCATACCAAAGGAGTTGAGAATCATTCATTACCAGGGACGAGTTTATCCTTTCCTTGGAGGGGTGAATTTCTTATAAAAAGGAGTTGAAAGTATGCCCATTTTTATTGAGGGCATACTTGTTTGAGTGGAGTAAGAGCATTCCAAAGGAGTTGGGAATCATTCATTGAGTTTATCCTTTCCTTGGAGGGGTGAATTTCTTATAAAAGGGGGTTGAAAGTATATGCTAGGAACACTCTTTAGCATTTGGGCCAATATCCCTATAGTGGTAACATATTTCTAGACTATTGTTGAAGAATTTGATCCGCGTTGAACCCTATATAGGTGATGTCTCTGAAGAAATTGGTCAGGATTAAGGCCTTTCTTTATTTAATTTGTTGTAGACAATATCATCTCAAAATTGTCGTAGATTAGAGGAAAATGGTGGTTAAATCAGACAATTCTTGTAAATTTGTCCATTTTCATCATATTTAAATGAGTTGGGCAAAAAGTAAATTCGTAGATTCTTGTTCATAGAACGGAGTCGTTGGTGTTTTTTTGGTTGTTGACGCTTCCATCTTGGGTTTGAGAGGCCACACCATTTTCTTTGCTAATTGTCATTCTTGGCACATGTTCGTTGTTTTGAATTTTCTGTGACTTTGCTGCACGAAAGAGTTTTCAAGGATGGAAAATCCACTTGCTGAAACTTATCTCAATGAAGCCAATAAATTGGATGGCTTGAATTTCGTCAATTGGAAATTCAAAATGCAGACCTTGATGGAAGTTTGTGGTGTTTAGACAATCACGAAAGGAGATGAAGCGTGACTTGATGCAACTGTAGGTGTAATAGCGATAACAATCCAAGATTGGGATAAGAGAAAGAACAAAGCCAAGGTATTATTACGAATGTTTGTGAAAGATAATATAATTCCTCACATTAGAGATGCTAAGACTTCTAAAGAAACCTAGAAATCACTTAAATATTGCGTATTATGAGTAAATTGATAAGTATTAAAATGGATATAAATGAGTCTGTTACTACTGTTACTACTTTTCTTGGGTGAATTAAAGATATGAAAGATAAATTGGAAGATATAGGAGAAAAAGTGTCAAACATTGATCTCGTCACAATCGCCCTAAATGGAATGCTAGAGGACTATCAAATGTTTATAACAGGCCTTGCAACGAGAGAGAAAACTCCTACCTTTGAGGAATTGATAGGTATATTGTTGCAAGAAGAAGAGAGGCGTATGAATTTGAAATCGAATTTTAAGCTTCAGAATTCAGACTTAGCACTATGGAAAAAGAAGAGATTCCATAAAGGGAAACTAGGAGAAAGATGCAGAGGAGGAAGCTCATTCCAGAGGAAGTCATTTCCAAAGACAAATCAAGGTATGCCATCTAATAGAAATGAACCAAAGTGCTTCTATTGTGGTAGGAGTGAGCATATTGCCAAAGAATGTTATAAGAAGAAAAATGAAGAGGCTAGGCATACAAATAGAAAAAATGAAGGACACGTTGCAGAAGAAAAACCAAATTTTGATTCAAAAACTGATGATGTTGACGCATGGTTTGTTGATTCTGGAGCTTCAATTCACATGACATGTAACAAGAATTGGTATATAAAATTTAAAGAAACACATAATGGTGCCCATATTTATCTTGGAGATGATCATTATTATCAAATCAAGGGATATGGAGATATTCCAATAACACTTTTGAATGGTACTGTCAGACACATTTGCAATTTTGTGTATGTCCCTAGGATAAAGAAAAACTTGATTTTTGTGTCGACAATTAAAAATCATAATTTGAAGGTCAAGTTCTTCAAGACACATTGTATAGTGAAGGACTTGCAGGATCATTACAGAACTGTTGCGTCAGGAGTCAGAGTTGGAGGTCTATACAAACTTGATGTCACCAACAAGAATCATCAAGCATTGACTTCTACAACTATGCCTACATAAACTCTTTGGCACCAAAGGTATGGTCACATTAATTATCATGATTTGTTGGTATTACAAAAACAAAGTATGGTTGAAAGACTCTCTATGTTGAAGAATGAGTACGTTGTTTGTGAAGGTTGTGAATTAGGAAAGACACACCGAGATGAATTCCCCTCTAATTATGATAGCAGAAAGAAAGATGTATTAGAACTTATACATGTTGATGTTTGTGGACCAATGCAGACAAGGTCCTTAGGTGGTGCTTATTATTTTTTGTTATTTATTGATGACTACACAAGATACACATGGGTTTATTTCCTTAGAAAAAAGAGTGATGCTTTTTAGTACTTCAAGGAATTTAAAAACATGGTGGAGAAGAAAACAAGAGTCTATCAAAATCCTCCCCTTAAATCAAGGGGGAGAGTATAGATTAGGTAACTTCATGAAGTATTGCAAAGATCATAGAATAGTACAACAATTTACAGTACCCCACACTCCACAGCAGAACGAAGTTGCAAAAAGGAAAAACAGAACTCTGGTAGAGTGTGCATGAAGTATAATGAAAGGTAAGAATCTCTCAAATGTTTTTTGGGCAGAGGCCATTAACACTACTATTTATTTAAAGAATAGAAGTCCAACAAGGTGTCTTGATCATAAAACTCCTTTCGAAGCCTTGTATGATCCTAAACCAACAGTTAATAATTTGAGGATATTTGGGTGTAAAAATTTTGTACATATTCCAAAGGAGAACAGGAAAAAGCATGATGTTAAATCTATCAAATGCATTTTTATAGGGTACTATTCATAATTTAAAGCATATAAACTGTTTGATCCATCTACTCACAAAGTGTTTGCAAGTAGAGATGTAATTTTCCATGAGTAGGCAGAAGGAAGTAATGAAGACAACAGTCATGAAGGATGGAATGTACTTCTTGAAGATGAAGAGGTCAAAGAAGAGAAGCACCAGCGAAAAGGCACCCAGTGACATGGATACATCCAACAGTGAAGAAGAATCTTCACAAAACAGAGAAGAAGTCATCGTCCAATTAAGAAGATCTTCACGATAGGTTTGTCCACCTCAAAAATATAAATATTATTCCTTGATAAGTAGTATTTCAAATGTCATAGAACCCATGAGTTTTAATGAAGCTAATGAACATGAAGAGTGGAGAAACTCAATGGAGGAAGAATATTACTCTATAATAAAAAACAAAACTTGGGAATTAATTGAATTGCCTAAAAATAAAAACCCCATAGGATGTAAATGGATATACAAACCTAAATTCAAAGCATATGGTAGTATAGATAAATATAAATCTAGATTGGTAGCAAAAGAGTACTCATAGAAGGAGGGCATTGATTATGCAGAAACATTTGCACCAGTAGATAAATTAAATAGTATAAGATTGTTAATTGCATTAGCTACAAAGTACCATTGGAAGCTTCACCAATTAGATGTAAAATCTGTTTTTCTGAATGGTGATTTAAAGGAGGAGGTTTACCTTACTCAATCAGAGGGGTTTGTGAAAAGTGGTCAGGAACATTTAGTGTGTAAATTAAAGAAAGTGTTGTATCGACTGAAACATGCACCTAGGTCATGGTATGAGAAGATAGATTCCTTCTTTCTTCAGTAGGGTTTTATGAGGAGAAAAAGTGATCCAAATCTGTATACCAAAGTTTGATGAAAATGGGTATGTTGTATTGATTTCCTTATATGTTGATGATTTAATTATTACAGGAAATTCAGAAAAAAATGATTAGTGGAATTATAGTGAGTTACATTACTTCCTAGCTCTTGAAGTTTGCAGAAATGTTGGTCAAACCTTTGTGTCTCAAGGTAAATATGTCAGAGAAGTACTTAAGAAGTTTAAAATGGATCAATGCAAATTTTATTATGTTCTAATACAACAAAACATGAAACTTTACTGTGATGGTGGTTCGAAGGAGGTAAATGGTACAATGTATAGAGAGATGGTGGGAAGCTTGAACTATCTCACTACAGCCAAACCTGACACAGCATATTGTGTTAGTGTGTTAAGTCAGTTTATGGAAAAACCTCTAGAAAGCCATTGGAATTTAGCGAAATGGGTACTCAAGTATCTCAAAGACACAATTGATTATGGTATTAAATATACTGATTCATTCGATGTTGAGCTGACAGGTTACTTAGATTTACACTGGGATGAGAATCCGCATGATCAGAGATCTACTACAGGTTATGCCTTTGGCATTGGATCCGAGATTGTTTCATGGAGAAGTAAGAAGCAGTCTATTGTATCTTTGTCATCCACTAAGCCAGAATATAAAGCATTGTGTGCAACAACTTGTGAAACTGTTTGGTTGAGAAGACTACTTCAAGATGTTGGAGAAGAACAAAGGAAAGCTACGATAATCAAATGTGATAGCCATAGCTCAATCAAGTTGGCAAATAATCCATTTATCATTCAAGGACAAAGCATGTTGATACTGAGTTTCATTTTGTTCGAGAAAATATGCAGTCTAATGACATTGCTTTAATGTATTGTAATACTAATAAATGCTCCTGATATTTTCACTAAACCTCTTGGAAAGATAAAATTTGAACTCTTTAAGAAGATGTTAAGTGTGGATGTGAATCCTTTCTCCATTAAAAAGACTTAAAAATATTGTACTCATTAGAGAATCCAATTTCATTCTTTCTCCCTATTTTCAGGTATTCTAATAATCATGATAGTTATTATAAAAATATTAAAAAAAATAATATTTAGAATCCTCCTTTTTCCACTCCTTCAGAGATGACGGAGTACTCTCGAATTTCATTCTTGAATCATTAAAAAAATTTGAGTAATCTCGATGGCGGAGTACTCTCAATTTTCATTATTGAATCATTAAAAATTTGAGTAATCTCGATTTCATTCTTGAATCATCGATTTCACTCTTGAATCATCATCAAAATGGTAGAAAGTTTAACATTTTATTTGATATATTTAAATAAAATACAGGCTACCGTCAATATATGCCGCTCTCTCAATAGACCTGGGTTGAAATCGATGTCTGCTACTGGATATTACAAAATTGTAGAGATAAAAAAAATGAGACCTCATTTTCATTCTTAAAAAAGTGGAGTGGTTCAATGAAACAAATATATTCCTTGAATGATGTGTAATACTCTTACAAAATCTTTATAATGTTCATTTAAGCCGGTACATATCCGACATTTGGATCTCCATCGATTCTTCTGTACCCGCCCTTTAATGGAGGGTAGTACAATGTATAGAGTTCAATATGAACACATTTAAATTCAGATATATACAAATTATATATCTGTGTCATGGGGCACGCTTTCGATGTCATGGGTGTCACTTTTCATCACGCGACACCGACGAAAATACCCTCCTCATGGAGGTCCTGACACCACAACTTTCCTCTGAATCCACAGCCTTCCCGTTCTTGCTGCCTAATGCGCCTATTCACATTCACATTCACAAAGTTCCTCCTTCCCATAACTTCTTGATCATATATTTCCATATCTGCCCGATGTTCTTGAGGCGGCTGTGAAGCCGAATCAACCGAATTTAGAGGCTTAAGAGAGATTGCAAGGTGCAAACTGGGTGGCAGCTCTGATCCTCCACCAACAGTGGTTATTAAGGGATACCAGCTGTTGATTGATACCGTGGGAGATGCCAACAAATCCTTCCATGGTATCTCGACCCATCCCACCACTTTGGAGGCTTTAAACATATTTCCCAGTATTTTAACTTTGCTGCTCCTCTGCCTCAATTCAAACCTAACAAACTGCTTTTGCAATTCAGAAATAACATTAACATCGTCAATAATCCCTCCGCAGTCCAAACAAAAAGTTTGTTTCCATTGAGGATCTGTCCTTGCCATTTCTTCCCTTGAATTCACTGCAATATTATGCGCCTGGCCATTGCCAGTCGAAAGATAATATCGAACAAACAGACTGTCTCTACTACCGTCAGGCTTAACTATCACATTTCGAGCTTCCAAAATCTCCAAATTCACCACCATACGCATTTTCCTTCCATGGCCCTCCATTCTCTTCCTGCTTGAAGCCATTTTAATGTATCAGTTACAAAATCTTCTGGCAGAAACTTTCAGTATTAACAGCGAACACAAAAAATGCCTCAAACCCCTTGTGTGCATAACTAATCCAGAGCATATGATGGTATATATACATATACCGGGAAATCATCTGATTTTATCTCCAGAATCTGAAAAGTGGCATGGGGTCGTCGTGGCTACCAACTTGTGTGAATAACATATACTAAAAGATACATTCGAAGTTGGAGTTGATTTGATTGCAATAAATTATTGCCTAATTACGTTAATGCAGAGCCTTGGCAGCCATTTGACTGATGAAGGGATGAAGAAGCAGGCATGAGTAGAGTCTTATCGGATAAGATCTGATGCTGCGGTAGCATGGCTAATGAAATGCTTACACCATTTATTAAAAAAGCGGAATACTTAACGGCCTCGTGTTATAATGAATATGCTGATGGTTTAGTTTTGCTTGCATGCATGTGAAGAAACGTTGCAATCCATTATGTTTGGATACGGGATGGCAACTATCTGCCACTAGTTAATTAATTTAGCTCTACCAATGTGAATCCATTTTAACTACCCACTTGGCATTTGAGATGTATAAAGCAGTAACGGATTCCACTTACTCTCTTTAAAAAAAACCTTTATTTATTTTAGAAGTTGGTAAACTATATGAGTTATCAATTTGCAAGTAGTGATAAGGATATTAATTTGCAAGTAGTGATAAGGATATTAATTGGGTTATTTAAGGAAGATTACGTTATTTGAAATAATTTTCATTGGTGGTATATATAAGGAGGTGAATTTTCACATCTCCCATATGTCTTTGGATTTTGGGTATATAACTCATTTTCTTGTGTTCTAGGAAGACGAGTTCTTAATCAATCAGAAGCACTTTCACCTCTTACCTGTGAAATAAAAGGAGGTTTCAACTTAGATAGTATCCAAGGAAAAGACAATATCTCTTGTGGTCATCACTGAAGCTATCTCCTCTCATCACATTAAGCTACCTCCATTGGATCTTGTCCTTACTAGTAACTAAAACTAGATACTACCCTTCGTTATAGTTTAATCTCTTAACCAATCAAAATAGGTAGAAAATGACTTTTTTCCAATTCAAACTAGCGTGAATCAAACAAAGAATATTCCTCACGTGAGTGACACCCTATACAATACATATTGCACCCTATACCACACATCTTGGATGATGCTATAATAAGGTGACCCTTGAAAACAAAAAATTATTCTAATTTATATATTAATATTCATTAAAGAGTATAGGAAAGAATACAATAAGTTAAGATGATAAGGAAAATCAAAAGTGTGTCTTTGTGAGAAAAAAAATAAAGAAGGCGGAAGAAGAAAATATCATTCCAACAAGATGGGTAACAATGAAGAAGCTCAAGAAGAAAGAGGTTTCTCCATCAAGACACTTTGTTATGGAGAAGCACTAGCAACATTCAAGGCCATAAATAAATGCATGATGAATGTGAGGCCATGGAAATGACTATGTCTACAACACCTCACAAGGATATCAGGTGTCCTTGGAGGCTAGCCATGGGGCCTCTTTCTACTATTGTCGGAGGGCTATAAGTATGAGATAATCGATCTAGTGCTTGTTGGTTTAGGTAATTGGCCTCTATTAAGTTGTTGTTGAAAGTTGAACCGTGTCCCAAAACAAGAGGGCTAAGCATTCTTGGTCCTCATAAGCCATGACTATCTGGAGAGAACAAAGTGATTTTCCTATGAGAAAAAAGATACATCTTTCAATCTAATAGAAAGTAAAGCATTCAATTTTAAACTTCTCCTCAACCTTAGAATCTAAGGAGAGGTGGAAAAGACAATGCTCGCAAGGAATATGGCAATCCATTTCAATGCAGAGCTAGCGGAATAAAACTTTAATTTTGGTGAGAGGAACCCTTAGGTTGTGAGGTCATTGGACTGCAGTGTAGATTGAGCACTAAGTGATCCCATTACTACATCAATGATGTGTGAGTGCACGAATTTAGTGGCCGAAAAAGTGGCAAGGGGGTCAACAGGAATGGACACTCTTAGGAACGAGTGCACGTTCTCCAGAATGCACAGACATTTCTAATCCCATAGGTTTGGCAATGCCCAAACCTCCAACAAGATTTCCACATAGGTTTGTCAAAAAGAATGAACACGTGTTTTTAGGAATGTGTGGGAATTCCTAACAGGATCGCATGCACATTCTTAATAGGAACACTCATGTGTTCCTTCTGTGCCCTTTTTTTACGGACAACAGGTGCATTTTGTGTTCATTTTCACATCACTCCTGATGAATTTATTTCATTGAGAAAGAAAAATCATAGGCCAAGTAAAGGAGAAAATATGAAGCTCTTTCCACTGTGTCCATCACAAGAAAGGTATGGTTGATTTTTTGTCATTTCCTTTCTTGGTTTTGCAAAAAAAATAAAAAAATAGTCATAATTTATATATGTAAATCCCAATGGTATTGAAAACTTATTAAGAGGGTTCACTACACATAATTGATACACATAATTAACACTTGAATGTAAATCTCTCAACAATTCACCAATCTTGTATAGGTTTTTTTCAAGTTTATTGTAAAGATAACACATAGTTTTTCTTTGTTTTACACAAAATTATGTTAATGATTTTGTTGGGATAAAACAACATTGTTGTTTGTAATACCTTAGTCATAAGTTCACTTATTAAATTGCATTATTAAATTGCAACGTATATTACAAAATGGAACCCGGTGACAATGTAAACTGCCCACTAGTAGACCAGGGAGAGAAAAACCCCAACCTACCACAACCACCCAATCTAAACACTAAAATTGATGAGGGGTTGGATACATTAAGAACACTTGTAGATTAGCTAAGGGGCACCCAAGAAACAAGCAGTGTGTCCTTGGATACTTCTTTAGGTGTCATTGTGAGGTCCATTGCAAGTTCCCAAGGGGAATTTACTTTTATTTATGAGTATAGGGTAAGAATATTTGAGTACTACAACATTGGATTGGATATAAACCAATTCAAAGACTTGGGTATTTCAAAACAAGAACTAGTGTCTATTTTTAGGGATCCTCGAAATGGACAATAACTACCATTGACCAAAAAATGCATTTGGTGTATCCATCCATAGATTAGTCAAAACTGGATGGATAGGTGGTATATGGTTTTTGATAAACCTCCCTGCAATAACAATGAGGTGCCCTTATATATTTCGAGAAAACTATGGGAGGAATTTATTTTGGGTCACCATGTCAACTACTTTGACATGGGTGAGTTCCATGGGGTGGGTCAAGGGTTCGCATAGGACCGAGAGCATGCCAGGAACGATCCCATGTTAGGTCCTCGTCCCACTAGGTGAAGGATTGACGCCCCTTCTCAACATCCTCCCGTTTCAAAGAGATTGCAACCGGTGCATCGAGTTATTTCATCATTGACCTGGAGCCCAATGCAACATGGCAACTTTATTGCACTGTCTCGGCAAGATGTGACTACCGATGAGATCGATAGAGGGGTTAGAGCTTCACCCCACACAACAAAGTTTAGTGAGGAGAGGGCACATGGACATAGCGGTCGTCCATGTGAACCTCACAGATGCTCGCGCTGTGAGGAGACTTTTTATGGGCCTATGGAGGCTAGTGGACAACATAGCTTCATGGAGGAGGTTAGTATCTTAACCATGACTATGTTCTTAATTGTTATATATTTGTTTTGTATTATGTGTATATATATCGATATTTTATTGTATGTTGTTTTGTATTTGTTACATCTATGTAGTAGACCCTCTATTCCCATGGATGCATTCGTGCCTATCTCCACCACTGATGGAGCAGTAGAGACAACCTCCTCATTGGGCATATCCTATACATAGGTATGTGTCACATTTTATAAATTCACCATAGTCATTTATTTATTTTATGGCATCCTCAAATTTTCAATGTTCTTGTGTTTCTAAAGGATGTGGGAGAAAGGGATGCCATGGAATGTCCATCTGGGATGGGATGAAAAAGTTTGCATGCCTTTCCAATCCATGCCATGCCTTACCCTGCCTTGAGTTTCCATGCCATGTTGTGACTTTCCTTTCCAAGCCATTCCATGCCTTTCCATGCTATTCTATTGCATGCCTTGCCTTGCCATGCCATGTCTTACCTTTCCATGTCTCGTCATGTCTTTCCATGCCATACCTTGCCTTGCTATGTCATGCCTTTCCTTTCCATGCCATGCCATGCCTTGCTTTTGCATGCCATGCCTTTCCATACCATGCCATGACATGGGATGTCTTGTCTTGTCTTTCCTTGCAATGAAAAGCCTTGACAATCCATGCCATGCCTTGCCTTTCCATGCCATGCCGTGTCATTCCATTCCATGGAATTTCTTGTCTGTCCTTTCCTTGTCATGTCATGCCTTTCCTTTCCATGCCATGTGATGTATTTCTATGCCATGCCTTGCCTTTCCATGCCCCATGCCTTTCATTTCCATGCCATGACATGGCATGCCTTGTCTTTCCAAGCCATGTCATGCCTTGCCATGCCATGCTTTGTCATGCCTTTCCTTTCCATGCTATGCCATGACATGTATTCTCTTGCCTTGCAAAGACATGCCATGCCTTTCAAAGCCATTCCATGACATACATTGTCTTGTCATTCCATGCCATTTCTTTCCTTTCCATGCCATGATATTCCTTGACATTCCATCCCATGACATGACTTGTCTTTCCTTCCCTTTCCATGACATCCCTTTTCAAACCATGTCATTCCTTTCCATGTTATCGCATGACATGCCTTTTCTTGCATTTCCTTTCCATGACATGCCTTTCCAAGCCATGCCATGGCATTCCTTTCCTTGCCATGCCTTTCCTTTCAATGTCATGCCATGTCATGCATTGCCATGTCATGGCATTCCATGTGTTGTCTTGCCTTGCCTTGCCTTTCCATGCCATGCCTTTCCATGATATGTGTAATATTCCAGATATAAAAAGTATGCAGAACATAAATAAATAGCTAGAAATGGCAGATGAACAACAATATAACCAGAAAAACACCACAATAATACCAAAATGATACCAGAATAACACCAGAAAGAGAAATTTGATTACTGAGATCAATGTTCACATGACTCTTCGAGGGGGCAACCTCCAATAGAGAAAAGCTCTATTACAATAATATACAAGACAACCATTTTCATACCCTCGACTCCTATTTATACTAAATATGTATATCAAAAGAACCATCTAGAGGAAGATCCTTCTAGAAGCAAAAGCTTCTATTAGGTATTCTTACATTGGACTTATTCTTCCTTATTTCTAGGCCTTATTAATATTGACCTTTATTAAATCGAAATATATTATTCTACCTACATAAAGGGTTAGGTCCATAACATGTCCCCCCCCTTAAAAAACAACCTTGTCCTCAAGGCTTGAGATGTGGAAATTGTTGCAGAATGGTAGTTGGTTCCCAAGTGGCATCTACTAGAGTTGTATCTTTCCACTAGACTAACACTTCCTTGATGGTTCGTTGACGTATACGATGCTCATGCTGGTCCAAAACTGCTTGTGGTTGTATCCAAATGGATCCTTCTTTGTCCAACTCGGGAAGGTTGTTTTGAGTTTGGAACTTAGTTCCAATCACCTTCTTTATGCAGGAAACATGAAAAACAGGATGGAGCTTAGAATGACTGGGAAAAGCTAACTGATAGACCACCTCTGCCACACGCTTGAGAATGGTATAAGGACCATAAAATTTGGACGACAGTTTCTGAAAATGGTCAACCTTGAGGGAATTTTTCTTGTAAGGTTGCAGTCGAAGAAAAACCTAAACCCCTTTTGTAAATTGATGTTCAGAGTGACCTTGAAATGTTTGTTGCTTCATGTGATTATGGGCCATGACCAAATTCTCTTTGAGGGTACGAAGAATATCCTCTCGAACTGTAAGTGTTTGGTCAACTGCCTGGACCTTCGAGACACTCGAAAAATATGAGATAAATGAAGGCGGATTTTGTCCATATACAACTTCAAAAGGGGCCATGCCAGTAGATGTATGGTATGAAGTGTTGTACCAACATTCAACTAGTGGTAACCATTGAGCCCACTGATTTTTCCTTTCCAAGGAAAATCACCTCAAATATGTTTCTAAACACTTGTTGACAAATTCAATTTGACCATCAGTTTGGGGATCATAAGTTGTGCTGAGATGCAGTTGGGTGCCTTGTACCTTGAAAATTTATTGCCAAAAATTGTTGGTGAAAGTTAGGTCACAAATATAAACAATAGAATGAGACATGCCATGAAGCTTTAATACCTAATCGATGAAAAGTTGAGCCACAGCGGGTGTTGTAAATGGGTATTGAAGAGCACAAAAATGAGCATATCTGGAAAGACGATCAACTACCACCATGATGATTGATTTATTTCCCGATTTAGGTAAGCCTAAAATAAAATTCATAGAGATATCCCGCAAAATAAAAGGTGGAATCAAAAGCGGTTGTAGTGTGCTAGGAGATTTGACTATTTCTCCCTTGTTGCATTGACACACATCAAATTCAGTCACAAAATTACGAACTTCCTATTTCATAACATCCCAGAAAAAAGAACGTTTGACCCTGTCATAGGTTTTGGTAAACCCAGAGTGCCCAGTTGTGGGTGTAGCATGAAGCTCAGAAAGTACCGTGGATTTAAGTTTTGATTTTTTACTTAAATACAAACGGCCTTTGTATCGAAGCTCATCATGGATCCAAGAGTACCCTAGGGAATCTAGAGAATTGGACTGCAATTGTTGTATCATATGCAAACTTTTGGTATCATGTAGCCATTTCTGGCGAACAACTTGGAGTCAATCCGGTACAATGAAGGAGAGAGAAAAAAGGGACCCTTCGTATTCATATTTTCAGGAAAGTGCATCCACAACCACATTGTCTTTTGCTTTCTTGTAAATTATCTCATAATCATATCCAAAGATATTAGTCACCCTTTTTTGTTTCTCTGGGGAGGAAATGTGTTGTTCCAAAAAATACTTGAGGCTTTGATGATCTGTCTTAATTTGGAATCATTTCCCTAATAGATAATGGCACCATATATCAACAACATGAAGAATAGCCAACATTTCCTTTTCATAGATTGATTTTCCTAAATTTCTCCTAGACATTTGTTTGTTGGTAAAGGCCAAAGAATGACCCTCTGGCATAAGGACAATGCCAATTCCTTTCCCTAAAGCATCACATTCCAGGAAAAAGGTCTTTGTGAAATCAGGAAGGGCCAGGACTGGAGTGGTGCACATGGCCATCTTCAAGGTTTGGAAATCCTGAGCAGCTATTGGAGTCCAAGTGAAAGAATTATTTTTAAGGAGTGCAGTGAGAGGTGCCGCAATCTTTCCATAATTTTTAACAAACTTGCAATAATAACATATTAAGCCCAAAAATCCACGCAATCTTTTGAGAGTCTTTGGGTGAGGCTAGTCTTGCATAGCTTCAATATTTTTAGGATCCACCCTGACATCGGCCTTTCCAACAAGATGACCCAAGTAATCGACTTTTGAGGCACCAAAAGCACATTTATATTGTTTCAAGAAAAATTGGTGTTGAGAGAGTAGATGGAGAACTCGATCCACATGAGCAAAATGGTTTGTATAGTTCTTTCTATAGATGAGGATATCATCAAATAAAACTAAGACAAAATGACAAAGAAAAGGAAGGAAGACATGATTCATGAGGCTTTGAAAAGTGGAGGTAGCATTACACAAGCCAAAGGGCATGACCAAAAAATCATAGTGGCCCTCATGAGTTCTAAAGGTAGTCTTAGGAATGTCTTCCTCTTTCATACGGATCCGGTGGTAGATAGAACGAAGATCAAGTTTAGTAAAGAACTAGGCGCCACTCAATTCATCCAAGAGGTCATCAATGACAAAAATGGAAAATTTGTCTTTAATGGTGAGTTTGTTGAGGGCACGGAAGTAATGACACATGCGCCAAGAACCTTATTTCTTAAGGACCATGACCACAGGAGAAGAGTAGGGGCTCGTACTAGGGAGGATAACACCTACATTGAGAAGTTCTTGAACCATTTTCTCAATTTCATTTTTTTGGGAAAAGGGGTGATGATAGGGACGAATATTGGGAGGAAGGGTTCCTGGGACAAGGGGAATGGAATGATCATGAATACCATGGGAAGGAGGGAGTCCCTGGGGAGTGGAAAAAACAACTTGATTTTTAGAGAGGATGGATTGGAGGTCCTACGACACAGAGGGTGTCTCAGTTGCTTCCATGACATGGAGTTGGTCAATAACGCCAGAATGACCTTTTTTGAGCATCTTTTCCATGCGATGGGAACTAGGGAATCGATGGTGATGCCTTGGAACTTATATTTTTGTCCCTCCTCGTCGAATTTCATGGTTGATTCCTTAAAAGCCATGAGAATGGGACCCAAAGTCCTTATCCATTCTGCACCCAACATAATGTCACAACCGCCCATGTCGATAGAAAACATATGATATTTCATGTTGTAGTCAACAATTTGGAGACACACATTTTCACAACGCCCTCCACATTTCATGGAACCACCATTGGAAATCATGATTTGGAAATTATTGTTTGCACGGATATAACAGTTAGTTTCTTGGGCAATGCAACGATGAATACAATTATGGGTGCTTCCACTATCAACAGGAATGATGACCTTCCTATGCTTGATGTAACCAATTAGCTTGAGGGTTTGGGGAGCAGAGAAGCTAGTGAGAGAATTTATGGAAATGATCGTTTCTACTTCGGGAGAGTCTGAGGGAGGGGTTATGTTAGTGTGTTCATGTGACACCGACACAAGGAGAGATTCAACGTTCTCTTCCAAAACATCCTCCGAGATGGACATAAAAATATTTTTTTCCTTACACTTGTGTCCCGGAAAATATTTGTCATCACAATTGTAACAAAGTCCTTTGAGTTGGCATTCATCCATTTTAGCCCTAGTCATTTTTTGGATCTTTAGGGGAGTAGATGGAGGAGTGGGATTTACTGGTTTAGTGTGAGGAATAAAGGAGGGTTTCTGGTTTTGAGAAGAGACAAATTGTTGTGCTTCCTTACCTCTTTTAGTAGCCTCCACCCAACTCTGAGGTAGAGCCATGAGGACATGGACACAAATATCATCCTTGAGGCCACTGATAAAACATTCTCGGAAAAAAGCATCAGACGCGCCCTCTGTACGAAAAGTCAGTCGCTCAAAAGCAGCGATAAAGTCTTCGACTATGCCAGATTGTTTCAACTTTGTCAAATGACCTAAATGGTTGGTGTCAGTGTCAAAGTGTTGATAAAGCTCTGCCACAAAGTGTGTCCAAGCAACATACCTTTGGAAGGAAATTTTTGTGCATTTCCACCATTGCCAACGTTCTTGATCTAGATGGAGAACACCATACCAGAGTTTGTCCAACTCATCGGTAATGTGGTACAAAGATAAATAATGTTCCATTTGAGTTACCCAACTAGTGGGATCTGAGCCATCAAATTTGGTCACATCCACATAGGAAAGGCGTAGGTCATGCTAAAAGTGATGGGGCTGAAAATTATGGGAATAAGAGGAAGTTTCACCTTCGGTATATAAAGGTGAGTTAGATAAGGGAGGATTTGTAGGGATCTGTAACTTGGTGCAGATCATCGTAGTGACAGATTCAAGATGGGTAGTAATGTCTTGTTTGAGATCCTCAATTGAGGCAACGATGGAGGAATGCATATTTTTATTGATGGTGGCAATATTGGCACTGAGTTGTCTCACTTCTTGTTGGGTCTCTGTGAAATTAGAGTGAAAGGTATTGAAGCGAGCTTCCAAGTCCTGGCTATGGGTATGGGCCATGATGATGAAGGAACCGAAAAGGGGTGGTTGGGGTCAAAACATTTGCTGAAAAATGATAGGTATGAATGTGATAAGGGAGAAGAGAGAAATCCAATGGAATAGGTCTCAAATAATGGTGCCAACAAGATCCAAAATCCTTTTTTTTTTTTTTGCACCTGCAGAGTGATACTCTGATCTGAAGAATATTGCAGTGATGAAATGCCCAAATTCTTAATCAGGAAGAAATGTGTAGTAATTTGATAACTCGAATGCAGGAGATACAATTGCGCGGCAATAGATCTTGTCTGTTTTTTTTTCTTTTTTGTTTCTGTCCCCAAAGGTTAGGCATTCAAGGGTTCTATAGACAAGGGTTTTCCCTGTGTTATAGATCTCTGATATACATGTGGGGTACAACAGTAGTACTCGGCTCAATATCTTAGGGCACCAACTAAGGAGGCTAGACTATGCCCTTAGTTGTACTACCTGACTACTCAGGTACTAGAGAGTATCTTCCCGAGTGTTGTTCTTGGTGGAACTATAGCAGTCAGGCGACCGATCGGTTTATCTATGGAGGGCTTCAGTAAATATAGGTTGATCTCTATACATGTGTTGTTTGATGCGCTACCACTCGAAGGGGTACTAACATGGGTTTCAAGGGTGGCCAACATATGTGCTCTTAAGTACCATTTGTATTTCCTGCATGTATGAATCCCCGACCGTGGGTTTATTTGTGTAATGACAGATCTCTGTAGCTTAAAGTGATCCGGATTTATTTTCGGCATGAAATGAGAGAAGAGATATAATAAATAAATGCACAGAGATATCGTGTATATCCAGTAATATAATAGAAATATATCATAGATGCAACCATAAACACAGAGATACAGTAATACACGATTTCTATTAATGAAAGAAATGTACAGAGACTATAAAAATATAGAGTGAAAGACTCGCTAGAATGGTGGGATCGGCCCCATATATTCCAGACTCCTCTGTGGAACTTTTCTCCCAGTAAGTTTCCCACCAATGTTTGACATGAGGGAGAGCTTTAAGGAGTGCAAAGATGATCTTTTCTTTGTCAGAAAAATTGTGAACAGAGAAATAACCTTCTAGCAGAGTTAACCATTTTTCTAGGGCTTCTTCATCTATCTGTCCTTCAAATATAGGAATATCAAAATTAACTTGTACCTTGAAAGGCAAGGTTCCTCCAAAGTGGTCGCTTGATGAAGATGCGCTTGATGCTATCGGTAGGCATTGAAGGATGTGGGAAAAATTCTCCATCATTTTGTCCCTTTGTCGCATGAGAGCTTTCTCAAGCAACAGATTGATAGGATCGTCTGCTCTATCATTTTTCTTTTCTTCCACCATTGAGGGTTTCTTGGGTGTGCGAGAGCGATTATCTTCAAGAGAGACAAGCTCGAGACCCAACTTGCTATACTCGGACCTCGTCGGGGACATGCACTGAAAAAACGATCAAGAGCAGTCTTCTCTGATACCACAGGTTTGTCAATTTCTATCGCAGGTTTGTGTTGGGATTCTCTCATATCACTTGTCCCTTGAGTCAAGTCACCAAGGGAGGAGCTAAAGAAAAATTCTTTTGGTTTGAATCTCAACAGAAGGCGTTCAGGGAGTTGAAGCATCGCCTCTGCTCTGCACCAATGCTCACATTACTAGACTTGCAACAACCATTTGAGATCGAGACAGATGCCTTTGAATATGCTATTGGGGCAGTTCTTACTCAACATGGGCATCCAGTGGCATATCAAAATGAGACACTTTCCGACATAGTCCGGAAGTATCCCACTTATGACAAAGAAATGTATTCCATTTTTTAGGCTTGTAGGCAATGGAAGCATTACATTTTGGGAAAGGAAACGATCATCCATACAGACCACCGACCCCTGCAATTCATACAGACACAAGGGAAGTTGCAGAACGATCGCCATCAGAAGTGGTCCACATACCTGCAACAATTTCATTTGAACATTAAGTACAAAAAAGGTAGCACCAATAATGTTGCAGACTGCCTCAGTCGACCACCCATCGTGGTGCTAACTACTGTGCTCAACTCTTGTGGGCACGAGACTTCTGATTGGCCACTTATCTACACAAGCGATCTAGAATTCAGCCACACATACAATACACTCTTGGAGGGTATGCAAGTTCCCAATTTTCACCTCTAGGATGGCTTACTTTGTCACCTAGGACATCTTTGTGTTTCTTCAAGCAAGCGTGCCAAGATGATTTTGGAGGCGCACTACAGTCAGGTCGCTGGGCATTTCGGGGTCGAGAAAACCATGGTAGTACTACAAAAGTATTTCTATTGGCCGAACCTTCGACAAGATGTCGAGAAGTACATCAAGTCCTGCACTGCTTGTGCCATTGCCAAACCGACCATCAAGAAGCAAGGCCTCTATACTCCACTTTCTATCCCTAGTCAACCTTGGGAATCCATCTCTATGGATTACATGTCGGGCCTTCCTTCTACTAAGCATGGAAATGACTGTGTTGTTGTGGTCGTCGATCGATTCTCAAAGATGTCCATTATGATGGCCTGCAAGAAGAATATCACAGCAGAAGCCACTGCTAAACTCTTCTTTGAACAAGTGTGGGTACACTTTGGGATCCCACAATCTATCATCTCAGATTGGGACAGTAGGTTCCTCAGTACATTTTGGTCCAGCCTCTGGTCGATGCTGGACACCAAGCTCACCAAGTCCACAGCTTTCCATCTGCAAACTGATGGCTAGACAGAGGTCGTCAACCATATGATCATACACATTCTACACATGTACAATTCAAAGCATCCACGCACATGGGATTTGAGCCTCTCCTATTTACAACACAGCTACAACTGGTCTATCCATAGCTCAACCAGCCACAACCCCTTTCAAGTGGGCTTGGGATTCCAGCCACTATGTCCCATTGACATAGCCATGCCATTTGTGGCTACTCAGGAAGATTCAACTCATGTCCAGTCTGAGGCTGACAAGGAAAACAACTTCACTGAGCACATTCAACACATCTTCCAACAGGTTCATGACATCTTGGATAGAGCCAATGCTAATTAAAAGCAGTGACATGATCAACATCGGGTGCCACACAACTTCCAGGTGGGTGACAAAGTGTGGCTGGATTTACAAAAGGAGCGCCTCGCTGGACCCCACCGCAAACTTCATGCACTTCGATATGGGCCATACACCCTCACCAAGGCTGTAGGGGAAAATTCCTTTGAGCTCAGCATTCCACCATTCCTTGGTCTACACCCAGTGTTCAATGTGGACTGCCTTTGGCTCTACTTTCCACCTCTACTAGACACATTCGACATGGTAGAACAACTCACACCAACAGAGTTAAATCCAAACTGCATGGAACAAGCCAGAATTGATCGGATCATAGATACATAGATCAAGCACACCCGAAAACAAAGGATACCACTATATCGAGTTGTCAACGCAGGCCAACTCCTTCACCAAGGAAAGTGGCTCACCAGGGACCAAGTTCAGCAGAAGTTTCCTCACCTCATGGAGGAACTCAACACAATGGGGACCATTGCTTCCTAAGGGGGGAGGAATGATCCAGGTGGATATTGGTGGCCACCCACCTATTCCACTTGGACCCCCACCATTAATTCTTTCAGTTTTTCAGTTTCCGCACAGTTTGTTATTTTTAGCAGTTTTTCGGGTCCTGAACTTCCGGAGCCGTTTTGAGGCCTTAAACGAAGTTTTTTGGGAAAATGGGGAGCAACATGGATCATAGATCATGTTGCTCACCCAAAATTTGTAGTCCTCGGATAGATCTTTCTAATGAGGTATGGAATGCGTCAAATGGAGATCGTATGCCAAAGTTATGTCCCCGGGAAGTTGATGTACCAACTTACCCAAACGGGGCCCATAGTCTTGGCGTTTCATCTCCTAGGGTTAGGTCTTTGGATGTTTAGGGTTTTCCATTGTTTCTCAATAATAATAGGCCTTCAAGCCTCATTGTAACACAGTTCAAAGGCCAGTAGCCGTGACATCTCTTCTTAGAGATAAACTACCAGCGCCCTCGCTAGTTTATTTCCATTCTGTCTGTAAGCATATTTCAGTCATTTGTTATTAATGAAATGAAGTCTTATTTCTGCTGCATCTCTGTGTTTATGTGTATTTCTCTATTTCACTGCATTCCTACATAAATCTGGAGATCCGGATTTATTTTCGGCACGAAATGAGAGCAGAGATATAATAAAGAAATGCACAAAGATATCATGTATATCCAGTAATGTAATAGAAATATATCAGAGATGCAACCATAAACACAGAGATACAGTAATACATGATTTCTATTAATGAAATAAATGTACAGAGACTATAAAAATACAGAGTGAAAGACTCACTAGAATGGTGGCAGCTTATCTCCGAGAAGAGATGTGATGGCTACTCGCATTCGCAAGAAGATGATTACAATGAGGCTCTGAAGGCCTTTTTACAATAAACAGGAACGCCAAAAGTCCTAAACATCCAAAAGCCTAACCCTAGGAGATGAAGTGCCAAAAGTTATGTGGGCCCCGTTTGGGTAAGTTAGTACATCAATTTCTAGGGGTCGTAACTTTTGCATACGATCTCCATTTTAGGCGTATGATAGCTCATTGGAAAGGTATCATCGAGGAGATTCATTTTGGGGGGTCGATTATGCCTTCGGATATCATTTAGAACCTATATCTAGAAAATCCTTCATTTAGGCCCTCAAAATGGGCCCCGGAAGTTAAAACCTGCTAGAAATAGTAAATTGCCAAAATTGCCAGAAAACTGTTTTGAGTCAGTCGAAAAAAGTGGGTGGCCACCGATATCCACCTGGATCAATCCTCCCACCTTAGGAAGAAATGGTATCCATTGCGTTGAGTTCCCGGGGGCGAGGGAAGAACGTTTGCTGGATCTGCATCTGGGTGAGCTGCTTGTATCACTGGAGACGTCGCGCTGCTTGTTTTACGGAAGTCTGTCATGAACCTGTTGAAGCTCAGGTTGTTCAACAAGTTGAGTTGCATGAGGGGAAGGTGTGCATAAGGAATATTTGTGCTTTGCTGCAACCTTGTCAACCCACTTCTGTTGGATAGAAGGTGTAGGGGGCAAGGCTGAAGTGGTTGCAGTGTCCTTCTGTTCCCCTTTTGAACAGATTGTGAAGAAGATGAATTTTGCAGTATGAGATAATACCTTGCGACAATTTTTAGGTGGAACAATAGTTGGAACTACCTCTGTTATTCTATAGAGATGACCCCCCAAAGTAACAATGACACTACGGGGTTGAGACTCATAAACAACATGATGTCTCCACATATATGGTTGGCCCAAGAGAACATCATAGACATCCAGTGGGGCAAAATCACATAATACCTCATCCTTGAAGGGTTGGATGTCATATGACAATCGACATTGTTGGCTGACACAAAGATCTCGTCCTTGTCGAAGCCACCCGATGTTGTATGGCTGCAGGTGTGGTGTTTTTGACAATCCCAACTGTTTGACGACCTATGTCAAGATGAGTTTCTTCTGGCTTCCGCTATCAACAATAAAATGCAACGGGGTCCCCTTCACCCACATCTGTGAATAAAAAAGGCGCTCCCCCTCTTCAGGATATGTTGGTTCTTATGGTTGAATTGCTACAGTCGCGACAATAACAATGGGGTCTGCGTCAATGATCTATCCTTTACCAGTATTTTCAGAATCAGATTCTGAATTAGGGTTCGGCTCCTTCTCTTTGATCTCGACCACCAATGACTGTTTTGAGCGACATTCATCGGTGTTGTGCTAGGGGATTTTGTGGAAATCACACCATTTTTCAGTGTCCTTCTTTGTCTTCCCGTGACCCTTCTTTTCATGTGGCTTTTCGGGAGACCATTTGTTAGGCGCGTCTTTGTCATACTTTGGTTGTTGTGGATTTGCAGAAACAAAATCCCGTTTGTTCTGGTGCTTAAATTTCTGCTCAATTTTAACAACATATCGATAGGCATCACCGAGTGATGAGATGTCTAGAAAATCCATTTCAGTTTGGATGTATCTGTGTAGAGCCCCACGGTATTTCAGAACCAAATGTCGTTTGGAGTCTTTGATACCCAGCTTGGTGTGCAAGGTATGGAAGGTATTGGTGAAATCCACAACTGCTTGGCCCCTCTCTTTCTGCAGTGTGGTCCATCTCATGTACTACTCCTCATAGTTTCCAATAGGGTAATATTGTTCCTTTACTGCATCCACAAAAAAATCCCAAGTGGGATCAGCCCCATATATTCCAGACTCCTCTGTGGAACTTTTCTCCCAATAATTTTCCCACCAATGTTTGACATGAGGGAGAGCTTTAAGGAGTGCAAAGATGATCTTTTCTTTGTCAAAAAAATTGTGAACAGAGAAATAACCTTCTAGCAGAGTTAACCATTTTTCTAGGGCTTCTGCATCTATCTATCCTTCAAATAAAGGAATATCAAAATTAACTTGTACCTTGAAAGGAGAGGTGCCTCCAAAGTGGCTGCTTGATGAAGATGCGCCTAATGCTATCGACAGGTGTTGAAGGATGTGGGCAAAATTCTCCATCATTTCGTCCCTTTGTCGCGTGAGAGCTTGCTCAAGCAACAGATTGATAGGATCATCTGCTCCATCGTTTTTCTTTTCTTCCACCATTGAGGGTTTCTTGGGTGTGCGAGAGAGATTGTCTTTAAGAGAGGTAAACTCGAGACCCAACTTGCTATACTCGGACCTCGTCCTGGACATGCACTAAAAAAATGATCAAGAGCAGCCTGCTCTGATACCACTGATTCGGATTTATTTTCGGCACGAAATGAGAGCGGAGATATAATAAAGAAATGCACAGAGATATCGCATATATCCAGTAATATAATAGAAATATATCAGAGATGCAACCATAAACACAGAGATACAGTAATACACAATTTCTATTAATGAAAGAAATGTACAGAGACTATAAAAATACAGAGTGAAAGACTCGCTAGAATGGTGACAGCTTATCTTTGAGAAGAGATGTGACGGCTACTCGCATTCACAAGAAGATGATTACAATGAGGCTCTGAAGGACTTTTTACAATAAACAGGAATGCCAAAAGTCCTAGACATCCAAAAACCTAACCCTAGGAGATGAAGTGCCAAAAGTCATGTGGGCCCCGTTTGGGTAAATTAGTACATCAATTTCTAGGGGTCGTAACTTTTCCATACGATCTTCGTTTTAGGCGTATGATAGCTCGTTGGAAAGGTATTGTCGAGGAGATTCATTTTGGGGGCTCAATCATCCCTTCAACTATCATTGAGAACCTCGATCTCAAAAAACCTTCATTTAGGCCCTCAAAATGGCCCCGAAAGTTAAAACCTGCTAAAAATAGTAAATTGCCAAAATTGCTAGAAAATTGTTTTGAGCCAGTCAGAAAAGGTAGGTGGCCACCGATATCGACCTGGATCATAAATACATCAGAATATGTCTCTACCATGAAAACAAAATCCACAATTTTCTGCCGAGGAAGGTGCTTTGATACCGCTTGTAATATTCTAGATATAAAAAAGTATGCAGAACATAAATAAATAGCTAGAAATGGCATATGAACAACAATATAACCAAAGAAACACCACAATAATACCAAAATGATACCACAAAGCACTTTGATTACTGAGAGAAATGTTCACTTGCCTCTTCGATGGGGCAACCTCCAACAGAGAAAATATCTATTACAATAATATCCAAGACAACCGTTCTCATGCCCTTGACTCCTATTTATACTAAATATGTCTATCAAAAGAACCATCTAGAGGAAAATCCTTCTAGAAGCAAAAGATTGTATTAGGTCTTCTTACCTTGGACTTATTCTTCCTTATTGCTAGGCCTTATTAATATTGACCTTTATTACATTGTAATATATTATTCTACCTACATAAGGGGTTAGGTCCTGAACATGTCCTCCCTCTTAAAAACAACCTTGTCCTCAAGGCTTGAGATATGGAAATTGTTGTAGAATGGTAGCTGGTTCCCAAGTGACATCTGTTGGAGTTGTATCTTTCCACTGGACTAACACTTCCTTGATGGTTTGTTGACGTAGACAGTGTCGACGTTGGTCCAAAACTACTTGTGGTTGTATCCAAATGGATCCATCTTCGTCCAACTCAGGAAGGTTGGTTTGAGTTTGGAACTTAGTTCCAATCAACTTCTTTAAGTAGGAAACATGAAAAACATGATGGATCTTAGAATGACTGGGAAAACATTTCCTTCTAGAAGCAAAATCTTCTATTAGGTCTTATTACATTTGACTTATTCTTCCTTATTGATAGGCCTTATTAATATTGACCTTTAATACATAAGAATATATTATTCTACCTACGTAAGGGTTTAGGTCCCTAACACTATGCCTTGCCTTTCCATACTATTGCATGACATTGCCATTGACATGCCATGGCATCCCTTGCCTTGTCATGCCATTCCTTTCCATTCCATGCCATACCATGCCGTACCTTGCCTTGCCATGACATTCTATGCCATGTGTTTTCAAGCCATGCCATGCCTTGCCTTTCCATGACATGGCTTGCCTTTCCTTGCCAAGCCATTTCATGACATTCCATGCCATTGCTATGACTTTCCAAGACAATAAATGATATTAACTAAGTTCAAACAAGTCAATGGGAAGTCCCAAACACCACAAATCAACAAGGAAACTATAGGTGTTATAAAACTTGTGATTAAGATGTTTAACTTCAACAATAAGACAAGTTACAAAAGGAAAAATATAGCATCACTTAAAACAAGTACTCATGTAATTAAAGGGTGCTGAAAATGCAAGCCTAAACTAGGGTTTAGATAAAAAAATGCTTGTTGGAATGTGTTATCTCTAAAGTTGACCATTGACTACAACGAAGCCAAGTGAGAGCACCTCAATTATTACAATGGTTTGTTTTGGTTGAAAGATGGACCAAAAGGGTCAAATAGGTTGAGGATCTAGAAATTTTTATCAAAAGATGGGTAGTACCTCATATAGTCAAAGGAATTTACTTTGATGATAAGACAATTAATGGACAATTGGATATAGGAGGATTGGTGAGAGAAATACAAATCACAGGTGAACAATATGTTTACTTGTGTGCAAAAAATTTCCAAGTTTCAAATATCATTTAAAACCTGAAATGTATATCTAAATATAACTTACAAAGATAGGTAATTGACAACAAACTCTTCATTGTAATCGTAGTTGACTCTGTTTGAGCATGAATGCATTGCATAAATACTCATTATATTCAAATAAAACATAAAAATAGAGTAACAATTGATGCACTATATATATATATATATATATATATATATATATATATATATATATATATATATATATATATATATATATTTCCTCTAAGAGGAATCTCCCCATGGGCCTTCAAAACCCCCTTTACATTTCAAAAATAGATTTTTATAGCAAAATTATAATCCAGAGCTGTTAAAGGTTTTTGGAAATAAACCTTTATCACTAAATCCAAAAACAAAATAAAAAAATGATTTTTGATTTGCTGCCAAAAATATGGGAATGTTGGAGATGTTTCCTTGAAATATTGACACAAGGAAGATGACCGCCTCATGCTAATTCTTGGGATCAGTTTTGATTGACTAAAATTAAGGATTGGAGGAGATCTTGAAATACCATATTTTACTGAATTCCCTTCCAATTGTAACTTTCAAATACTTAAATGACACCTTGACTAAAATAGATATATGAAATATTTGATTCAGTTTTGGAGAGATTTCAAATAATTCAAGTCCTGTATCTTTCTATATGCTCCTGGAATGACCCCTTTGAATGTTGATCCATAATTGTTTCCTTCGAATATGAATTTTCTCCTCAAAATATGGAACTTGAATGCTGAGAATGTGGATGTCTGGCCTTTAAAACTGAGATTTGATTGCCAATACAAGACTTAGAGATATGATTGTCTTAATTTCAATTGATAATGAATACTAAAATTACTTTGACCATAACTGTAATCTAAACTTATATTGAAGACAATCTTTCCCGGATATTAACCATTCCACGTAATAAATTGAAATTTGATGTGTATTTCCCGCTTCCCCATTTAAATCTTATTGAATGCAACAATATTATAACTCTAAATATACTCATTTTGCAAGTTCAGTTGTGAGATAATCCTCAATAATATTGTCAATACTGGGAGACTTGTTTCCTCATGTTTCGACCTAATAAAATAAATACAAAGCTCCTAAGAAATAATACTTCTCATGTCATTTGGCAAAAATATTCAGGAAATATCACTCGGCATTCAATAGGAGATAAAATAGGAGATAAAATAGGAGTTAATTATATTATGATGTAATGTTCTGTTTTGCAAGATTTAATAGTAGGTTGGATCTCCGAAATCAATCATGAAAATATTCCCTGCGCACCTTCCCAATTTCACCTTCCATAGCAACTTCATCCTAGAGAATCTCCTTTGGTTGATATGTTTCCCTCCATATGAGTGTCTCCTCTAACATTTTCTTTTATTTATGAACATTCTGATTGCAAGCTTCCAAATATCGCCTTAAGCATGCATCAGAAAAAAACTTCAAAGAATGGCCAAACAAAGGACTAATGCTAGCCCTAAGTTCATTTATATTAGACTACCTTTCATCATGATCTTGTACATGATGGTTCTTTCTATCACTTTTCTAAGTAATGAATCGTTGACCTATGTTCAATGGGCTTCTGGATGTTCTAGACTTGTTTATGAGTTGTGGGTTTGAGGGAACTTGTTTATGAGTTGTGGGATTCTGGTTGTTCTTTAGTACCCACCCTTTAATGGAGGGTAGTGAAATGTATAGTGTTCAATATGAGCACATGTAAATTAAGACATACACAAATTATATCCACGCACACTATGTCAATATCTATTTCGATGCCGTGGGTGTCACTTTTCCTCATGCAACACTGTTGAAAATACCCTCCTCGTGTAGGCATTGGTAGCACACCTTTCCTCCGCATCCACAACCATCCCATTCTAGGTGCCTAATTCACCTAGTCACATTCACAAAGTTCCTTCTTCCCATTTATGCCCGATCTTCCTCAGGAGGCTGTGTAGCCGAATCAACCGAATTTAGAGGCTTAAGAGAGATTGCAAGGTGTTATCACATGTTCATTTTTTATGTGAAATCTAGATTTCAAGATCTAGCAGGATGCTAAACTAGTTTATAAACCCAATAAACTAGTAAAAGGGGGCTAAATCTAGCAGAAGCACTAAGTGGTGGGGCTCGACGTGTCACAGATCGTGACATACTAAAGATCAACGGATGAGGACGATTTCAGGGTGAGAAGTTGCACAGGGGATAAAATTGGGAGAGAAGGACGAAATGTAAACCGTGATTTTATGTGGGAGCTACATGGCATCTTTTGGTGCATTTTGGGGAGAAAAATAGGTTTCCCCAAACCACATCCTCGCACCCCCGAAAAATGACCGTTATTCATTTATTTTATTTAATTATTATTTTAAAAACAAATTGGACTGTTTGAAACTTGGCGTGGCCACCCTTGTTCAATTGCATCTCAATAGTACACCATTTCTCGCCAGTTCCATTTGTTTCCAAAAAAAGAATTGTATCTAAAACAGAGCATTTCTTGACTTGCAGTTGAAGGAGAAAATCTCGTTGGGTAAGGCTAAATGCAGTTTTCCAAGGCCTGGAAAATGGTGCCTAGAGGTCAATGAAAGATTGTGAATCAAACGAAGGCTTGATGACATAGTCAGAATACAGAGAGAGGGATTGAAGCACCATAGAATCCAGAATCATTGTAACCATTGTGATCGGTTTCAAAACCGAAACGTTTCATCATAATCAGTTTCAGAAGCTGAAGCATTTCTTTGTAATCACTGTAATCAGTTTCAAACCAAAGGGATTCAACTTGTATAAATATTAGGAGTTCTTAATGTATTAGGGGTTGGCAGAAGTGCAAGGGCGCAATTTTAGATGTTCGGACTTAATTTTTAATTTTCTGAAGATGAATTGAATACATATGCAGAAGTCTTTGAAGTTTCCATGAAAAGATTCTAATGGTGGTGATATGAGTTTTGTCTCCCCTCTTTGTATGTATTTTTTGTATTTCTAATTTCATTTTCATTGTCTTTTGTTTAAATTGGATAGTCAAAGGTGCATAATTCATCTTGTGATGCTCTTGGCTAAAGTAATTTAAACTATGTTAAGTTCTTCCTAACTAATTCAGAATTCATTTATCTAATGCTCTGATGTAGTTACATGTTTTCTTTTTCTTCCTACACTGTGAAAATTTACAAATTATAACTCAGATTTATCGCCTCATTTATCCTTTATCCTTTGGACATTTCTACAGATAAGTCAGTTTCTTCATTCAATTTCAGAAGTGTTGTTCCTGAGTTTATACTTTAAGGCTCTAAAGTATGTTGTCAAGGCATCTGAAAAGATAGAGGAAGTTGAGGACAGAAAAAATCATTGATTAAAGGTGAGGGCTATAATTGGTTCCTCAACTGTCTCTGTCGAAATTCCCAGTTTTCCTGAATGCTAATATCTCTCTCAATTGTTGCCCATGAACGTTCTAACTCAACCCAGTTATTTGTTGTTTGTAAGATAGTGTTAAATAGATTTAGAGAGATGTTGGTTTGATCTGAAAGACCAGGTTCAATGTTAGGCTACCTTCAAACTGGTACTGTCATAAAGGATAAAAGGTAAGAAAGATATAGTTCAGTATTTTTTTTTTAGGCTTCGTTATCTCTATTTCACACTATAAAGAGAAATATTTTAAAACACAAATTAATAGGATGACTAAATTAAAGGTCGTTTCTTATATCTGAGTTAAATTTAAAGGAAAGGGAACATGCATGATATGAGGGAAAACATAAATCTATTAACAAGGTGAGGCATCAATTTAAGAGGAATCTCACGTTGTAACAGAAGACTATGAAACAATAAAATATTAATGAAGCATATGATATTGAAATCTAAACATTTACAGGTCTTGTATGTGTTGATAACTGATACAGAGGAAAAACTGTAGATGATTTAAATGACAAGAATAATAATTTCCACAGTAGAGTTTGCACTAAATTGTAGCCGAACATTCATCAATTAGATATATGAAAGAAATATGAAAAGACAGGGGAACACATAACTCAGACGTGGCAAAATCTGGAATCTTCAATCTGAATTTATATTAATTCAGAGCTTCTTCAAAATTACTTTCATAAAAAAAAAATGTCTTTTTAGAGAAAAAAAATCCCTCTTTCAGTCTTCGCTCCTTGTATTTATACAAGGTCATCAACACTTGATAGTTAACAACCTCCTACTTTTTAGGAGAAAAGTGGTTACAAAACTACAACTTTAACCGTTGCATGATTAACTTTGCTTATCTATCATTTCAATATTATAATCTTTTAGACGATACTTCATTGTTCAGTCGAAGTCTCTCCCTCCTTTGATTCTATACATTTAATACATTTCTCTAGAAAATGAAAAAAATTTCTAGGAGGTGTTAGAAGATCCTTAGCCTCAAACAGATAAAAATTTATTTGTATCTTTGGAAGATGGTCTTCAAAACCTTTATCGGCAAACCTGATCACTTGCAATTTTGAATTGCGCTGTACCAACCATCTCTCTATTAGGTTGGCGTTGATTTCCTTCAACTATGAAATTTTTGCCTGAATCTCCTGCAAGCCTTATTTGTAGTTCAACTGTTGTTTCACAATCTTTATCTGCCCCAGTGGCTCAGATAAATCATTTCTTTTGATACAAAATGCTTACTTATCCAAAGAATCAAAGATTCCCTCACAGTCGTCTTTGATTTCTTTGACTATCTTCTTGTTTCTGGATATATTTGTTTCCCATGCCTTGAGCATGATGTCTCCTCTTATCTGTTCAGTAACAGAAAGCTTTAGATTTTTCGACACCTCTCCGTTTCCTAAACACGCGACTTATTTATGGAAGGTATTCCTTTCTACTTTAGCCTGTTTTTCCAATAAAATAATATTATCAAGGGATTTGCTTACCTCTTGAAAGTAATTCTGTATTATCTCTATTTTGGAGATTAATTTCTGTTGCTCGGCTTCTATATTTGTATGTGCTTCTAGCAAGAGGGTCTGGAAAGCCTTTAAGTCTACAACCCGACCTTCTGTCAAATTTAACTTAGCCTATAGCTGTTTTACGAGCTCCTTTTGTTGAGTAACCTGCACCCGACTTGCTTGTATCTTCTGGTTCATTTCATCCAGGCTTGATTTGAGTGATTGAATTTCTTGCCTTTCAACAACTCTAGCCTGTTCTAAGCTTTTATTTACCTCTTCTCTAATGTTTCTCTCAACATTATTTAACTGGTCTTGTAATTGAGCTATTGTGTGGTTACTCTTCTTTATCTTTGATCTCATGTTCTCCACAGTAAAAAGGTATGTTGTTGCCATGGCGCCCATGGAGCCTGCTACCTCTGTAGAAAAATCCTCCTCTTCCAAATTCTAGCCATCTACCAAGGCCCTATGCTTTTTCACCATACCCCCCTCTCTCATATACATCTCTTGTTTTAGGACAACCTTCCACTTTTTGCTGAAAAAATAATCAGAAGGAGGGATCTCATCTCTGGAGATAGGGGTGAGGTCACTAACATATATGGCTCCTAGCTGTGGGAACCCAAAGGCGGACTGTAAAGGGGTTAAGGAAGCTATGGGACTTCCTAGATCTGTAGATCTTGTCTCTCCTATGGCCTTAGGTTTCTTGACATCAACAACAGTTGATGAAGGAGGAGTGGACTTACTGGACTCGGGAGCTGTCCTGGGCCTCCTCTCTACTTCCATCTCTGGATTTTCTATCTGTAACGCCTCTTCATTTTGTGAAGACCTTTCAGTCTCATGAGGAAATTCTTCAGTATTGAATTTATCTTGTGCCTCTTGTCCAAAAGTTGGAGGAGTATCTTCTTGTTCCTGATGAAGGGTGATTGCTTCTCCTTGCAGTGCTTTGGGTAGACCGCTCCATCTATTCTTCTAGAAGGTCTGAAAACTAGCTTGCAAGTCAGACGAAAGTATCTATACCCTCTCTAAAACTTTCTCATAGGTCCTAGTCCCTTTGAAAATGTCATCACAAGGGGACTTCTCATGTTCATAAGCCTTCATATTACAGTGTGCCATGTGTTTTCCCACTAACTGGTAAGGGTCGTGCTTCCTATGTTCGAGGTCTACCAATTTTACCTCCTCCAACACTGCCTCTTCAAATTTGGAATGACCCAAGTTGAGAAGTGAAAATTTTCCAATCTAAACGGGAAAGACCGGCCAAGACTTTTTTTAGCTGTCTTTAGTTCTATCCTAATTCCACCTGTTACTATTTGATGAGATACCTCCCTGCACACTAGTCTGTCAAGGAGGAATTTTGGGAGTGCATGTGAAGGGATTGAACATCCGAAAACTCTGATGTAGGAGAAATTCTCCTCTATAAACCAGTCAGCAACTGTCCTGAGGCTTCCTATGACCAAATCTGAAATGCGGGGAGGTGCACAACCATATAACATATGATGTAGTGGTATCACCATGAAATGACAGATTTCATAGAATGAGTCCTTAGCGTTTTCTTCCCAAAGTTTAGAATCATATTCATGAATAAGTTCCAGGTAAGTTAGATTGCAAATCCAATTCATTAAAGGGAAAGGAGTTGTGAAGAATATAGAATCCATGATGTATGCAGACATATAAAAGGCAGTAACCTCCTTCGCTATGCTATTGGATAAAATATTATCCCAATTAAAACTGTAACCTTTTGTTGCCTCGTGCAAAAGAGGTACCCATTTTGCAGGGAAATGGGTAGGACTTTTCTTTCTGAAAAGTCTACATAACATCATTGCCACATAGACCATATACTCGTTTAAAGAGGCTATGGTGTAAACACCATGGGTGTCGGCCCTAAATTTTGCTTCGTTTCTCCACTAGTCTTTGATTATGCCAGGATACATTTGGTCTAACTCAAAACATTCCTTCCTTTGAAACTCACTCACAAAATCTTTATTATAAATATACTTGGGATTATGAGACAGTTTATACATTACTTGTATATGTTCTAGTCTGAAATAACCAATGACGATCCCTCGTCTGTTCAAAATGCTTCTCGTCTACACATTTGTTCGCTCTAAGGCCCAACTAATCATGTCGTTATACGTCACGAGTCCCAGTTGTGTAGCTACTTTGTGAAGTTCAGACTCCGCTATATCTCAGAGCTTGTTGTCAGCATCATGAGGGGAATTATTGATTTCATAATCTAGATTTTCAAAAAAAATTCTCCAGGAGTTTATGGAATTGATGGCATGCACTATTGTGTCAGATACAATGTCTCCATCTAGACTCGAGCTTTCTGTAACTACTTCTCTTTTCTTGGGAGCTTTCTTAGGTGCCATGATGTTTTCACTAGACCAGAAACCAGTTTACAGAGAAAACATGTATAAAACTGGATAAATGCGATTTTCTACAGATGTAAAGAATAAGAATAAAGTTCAAAACACAGGACTTTTATTTACCCTTAATTTGTGTTATGACGAGCGTATTGATACAAGCGATGAAAAATTAATGCTTTAATAGAAAGATATGTCTGGAGATACGCTTTCGCGTCAAAAAATATCTTCATTTACCCATTATTAATATTGGCATATATCGACGATTTCAAAACTGGAATTCCGAAAATCGTTGCCCTCCTAAATTCCCAAAATGTGAAAATCAGCTTAGTTATCACTAATCATGTTTTGAAAACAACTTAACCTTAATCTTAGACTTTGTTTAAAGAAAACACGATTTCACATTTCAGAACTTCGGGGATCCTATTGTCAGGAGATATGTCATAAGCAGACCCTTTATTGCGAAATTGCGATGGGATTAGCGAGGCGCTAATCATTTGCATTAAATCTTTAATTAATCAAGATTATTGAATTATTATTTTTTACTTTTTCTTTTCGGAAAATCAAGGATCCGGAATTCGATGGATGAGAGTTAAAAAATGCTTTAGTATAGAGAAACATGAATCACAAAAGATTAAGGGAAAGATAATTGTGTTTAAGGGTTTAATTAATGACGGATTAAAAAGTGCTTTGTGAAAAGCGACGGAAAATGTAGCATTTATTTCTTCCCCCTTTTTACCCTTTTTTTATTTTGTAATATGTTAAACGACTTCGGGATTTTTGCATCAAGAAAAAGGGATGGTTGAAGTTCATACCTCGAGAAGAACCAAATCTCGAAACCCAAAAAGGAACGGAAGATTCTGACTCCTTTTTTTTGGACTAAGGGCAGCTCCATGACTTAGGAAAAGATGAAGCTTCAGTTTTAAAGGGTAGAAAATTTAAAATTCGTGTCAACATTAGGCTCCATCTAGGGATCTCGTCTCCTTGTGGGATGAGAAGAACATGTATACCAAGTGCCTTCATTGGGTAATGGATTCAAAGATTTGGATCTGTGAGACAAATTATGAGAAAAACCGACAAGATTAGGGTCTCAATGTTAACCTTGAAAACTCTTCAAAAACAAAAATTCTGACTAACTTGAGCCGAGTTTTCAATAGATTTATTTTCCTAAAACTGACCTCAAAACTATGTAAGATAATTGAAACCAAATCAACCATCCTATCAGGTTTCATGTGATTTAGTTGGCATCAAGGTAAGTATTTGTGTTGTGTTCGGTAAGAAGATCCTAGAAACCTATGATGAAAATCCGGCTAAAAAGAAGAGAAGTTACCAGAGCATCATGTAACTAATGTATAACATCTTTTATCAGATATGAGGATATTGCTTCACTTCCAGCGAGCCTGTTCAGTACCCCGGTGAAGTTATCTGACTTCCCACATTGAATTTCCTTTCACCACTTCATTATTTCCAAGCATTTAAATTTTGAGATGAGGGAAATCAATATAATGAATTTCCTTTCTTCATCTCTTTGAACTATATGGGGGCAATCAATATTGAATTTCCTTTCACCATCTATCTGTATTCATTTTTATTTATTTTTTTATTTTTTTAAGAGGGGGCAATCAATGGGTATGCAATGCACTTGGGAAGATATCTGTTTGAAAAAGAATCAAAGTCTATCAACTAATTTAAATAGCTCTGGGTTAATCTTCTCACCTGCCTTCAAAAATCATGTGTTTCAAAGGACTTCTTAAGGGAAATTTTTTTACCTTTAGTCTAGGGAACTTCCTTGAGAAAAACCGATTAGTTATTCCTGTTAGGATAATTGATAAGGTTAGGATTAACCTAGACATGTTTCTAATCCAGCTAAAGCAAAAGAATAAAAACACAACCTATTGTTTTTTATTGAAAGTTTGTTTGAGATTTTTCATGACCAAAGCAAGACCCCTCCGTTCTCAGGAAACTTTATAATTAGACATCCATGGCCAGGCGGGAAAAGGCTTTACTATGGTCAAGGGGAGGGTAAAGGGTTTTTTTTAGAAAAAACTGTTGTACATATGACTGTTCTTAGAGATTTTCTTAATTATCTTTTATAACCTTTTCTTAAGTCCCCTTTTTATTACTTCAAGAATTTCTTTGATTGAGTTTTTTTTTTTTTTTTTCGACAAAAATGAATCAATGATTTATTCATTCATACTTCTTAGGGATTTCATTTCAAATTTTGAAATGGGATTTCATACCTTTATTATCTCTTATATTTCCAGCCCAAAGATTACTCGTTCATTACCTTTGTCATTGTGATATACTTGATAGGAATACCTGCACATGCCACCTTTCAATACCTCAAGTCCGCTGTCTCGTGAGAGATTTTCCGTGCGAATAACATAACATTATAATCGTTAGGAAACGTCATGAAAAGAAACCTCTACTTTTATTTTTGGTATCTATACAAAATGCATGAAAATAAACTCGTATGTACAATGAGGATTTAGAAACACATTATTGCATGAAGTGTTTAAGATGCCGCCCATTTACAGGGGCATTGAGAATGTCTCCATCTAGGTTTTCTAATAACCAAACATTTTTTCCTTCAAAGGCCAAAATCCTGTATGGACCAGACCAAATCGGATCGAAGTTTCCATGTTTTTTAGTGTCTTATTTCCTGGCTTCCCATTTTAGGACCAAGTTGCCAGGGAGGAATTCTCTATCTTTAGCTTTCTGATCGAATAAAGCCTTCATTTTATCTTGATACCTTTGCAACCTTTCATTTACTTCGACCCTATTTTGCTAGACTTCAACCAACTGGTTTATCCTTCTAGTAACATAATTGGGTTCTTCATTTGAATTTTTCCAGAGTTTCATTACTGGCAAAGAAAGATTTATTGGTAAAATGACATCAGTGCCATATACCATCTAGAAAGGGGAAATCCCAATTAATCTTTTAGTACTTATTATGTTGGCCCATAGAGCATATTTTAAATGGATATGCCACGCTTTCTTGTTTTCAGTCAAAACCCTTTATATCACGGTAATCAGGGTTTTGTTGGATGATTCAGCCAGACCATTACCTTGTGGCTAGTAAGATGTTGAGTGTCCTAGTACAATGTTATATTTTTGGCAAAACTTTATCATGGCCATTGACTTAAATGCTTGTGTGTTATCAATGACTATTTTTTGGGGACAATCAAACCTGGATAAAATATTGTATTCCAAAAAATTGATTACTACCGAATCAGTTGCATTTCTTGTGGGGATAGCTTCCACCCATTTAGTGAAATAATCAGTAGCAGTTAGGATCCATTTTTGTTGCGCACTGGAGTGTGGGTGGATTTATCCAATGAAATCAAGTCCCCATTGCTGAAATGGGGCTTCGGTTTTAACTGGGATTAGGGTCAAAGATGGGACCTTCTGTTTCCCTGTGAACAACTGACAAGGGACACAATTTTGAAATTTAGTGTTCACTTCTGTGAACAATTTGGGCCAGTAGTATCAGAATCTTAAGATCTTATAAGTTGTTTCTCGCCATGCATGATGTCCTCCACACACCCTGACATGGAATTCATCTATAACCCCTTCTGTTTCAGTTTCGACTAAACACCTCAGTAGAAAACCCAAGGGTTCTTTCCAATACAATTTAGCATCTATGATACAGTATTTTACAGCATGTAGCTTTAGCGTCCTATCTTTAGATGGGGTTAACTCACTAGGACATTGAAGCGTGAGTAGGTAATGGACGATGTCATGATACTAGGCCGAAGTAGAGAACTTGTCTTGAATTTTGGTTGTAGATGCAGTGACATCAAGCTCGTCTATTTCCAGAAATCCCTTAGTCTATTGCAACTGATTTATCCCAAGTGCTTTTAAGTTCGATTTGGCAAGCAATTTGTCCAAACCCTGACCTTTGATAATTTTGGTTGGTTTGAATTATAGGTCAAACTCCTGGAAATTAGCTAACCACCTACCTCTTCTTCCATTGTTGTCTGGTTGCACCAGGATATCTTTAACAGAGCTAGAGGGTACATAAGCAATGACCTTTGAGTGCAACATGTAAGTTCTAAAATCCTTGAGAGCTTTCACCATTTCATAGGCCTGTTTCTCCAATACATCGTACTTCAACTCAGCATCTCTGAGACTTTTGCTGAAAAATGCAATAGGTTGCTCTAAACTTTCCTCTTTTTTTGTAACAATACAACTACAATAATATGTTCTAAAACAAAAGAAAAAATCAAAAACTCTTTTGTGTAATCTAGGCTCGCCAAGACTGATGCTTCACTTATTAATTTCTTGATGCATTGAAATGACGCTTTGGCTTCACTTGTCCATTTAATTTCACTGTCCTTTTTGAGCATATATGTTATCAATTTCACAATTTCAACAAAGTTAGGGATGAATCTTCTCAAGAAATTTATTTTTCCTAAAAAAGACTGAATTTCTTTTACATTTCTAGGAAAATTTATTGTATCTATTGCCTCAAGCCTTTTGGGATCAATTTTGATTCCATCTTTAGACATGATATGGCCCAAGAGTTTACCATCTTTCATTGCGAAACGAGATTTCTTGGGATTGAGTGACAAACCAAATTTTCAGCATTTCTCAAAGGTTTGTTTAAGGTGCATCAGATGTTCTACATCAGATTTGGAGAACACAGTCAGGTCATCAAGATAGATGACCACGAACTTATCTCTTTCACCCACAAAAGTGATATCCATTGTTCGCTGAAAAGTTTCCCCTGCATTATTTAAACCAAAAGTCATTTTATCATACATGAAAGTACCCCAAGGGGTAGTGAAAGTAGTTTTTTCTTTATCGTCCTGATGCACTGTGATCAAATTGTAACTTAAAAAACCATCAATCATAGACATTATGTTAGCTCCAACTATTTTTTCTAAAATGTGATCCATCTTAGGTAATGGGTAATTGTCTTTGAGGGATGATCTATTTAGGTTTCTGAAATTGACACACAATTTGATCTCATCATTTTTCTTTCTCACTGGGACTAGATTAGCTACCCACTCAAAATATATCAGTGGGACTATAATTTTGGCATCCAGGATTTTTTTGGCCTCCTTTTCTATCACCGGTAATAAGATAGGGTTGATCTGCCTGAGTTTCTGCATAAAAGGTTTGACGCCTAGTTTTAATGGAATTTTATGTTCCATGATGGTTTTATCATAATTTCGCAACTCGTAGTAAGACCAGGAAAAAACATCTTTGTATTTTTTAAGCAACTCGACACATTTACTCTTGATTTCGGGAGACAGGTACCTAGATACTTTAACTAATCTAGGACTCTCTTCGGTACCTATATTGCAATCTTCAACCTCTTCCAGCTGAGGCTGTAAGGTAGTCTTCAAAGGGATGTCATCATGATTAAAGAGTCTTTCTAAGGGAATCAGGCCCTTAGGTATCTGATTTTTTTTTAAAACCATCATACTGTGATTTGCAATTTTATCCTGGAACTCTTGGGGATCTTCCCCTTCCTGCATGACCCAAATAGGATCATTTTGGTTCTCTTAGTCAGCATGCATTTCGGTGAACTCGTCTACTATTTCTAAAAACATTCGAAGTTGTTAATCATCCTCAAAGACTTGCCAATGCTGTATATTATTGGGTATGGAAGGCCTATGTCTCATTTGTATATGATAATTTAGTTTGAAAGCAGTGGGAGGTGCGAAAGTCGAAGAAGCTTTGGCTAAAGAATCAGGCTATTGATTATCTGCCCTCGAAATGAAGTGAATATTTATAGAGGAGAAAAAAAATTCGATTAGGTCCCAAACACAATTTCGATATGACCTTAACCTAGGATGTTTGGCCTGGTACTGTCGATTAACCTATTTCATGATTAACTCCACATCACCAAAAACTTCCAAGTTTTTAATTTTCATTCTCCTAGCGGCCTCTAACCCTAACACTAGAGCTTCATACTCACATACATTATTAGTGTGGTCAATGTTCCACTCTAGCCTATAAGAGAAAGGGATAACAAATTGGTTATCAGGTGCCACAAAAATTACTCCAACCCCAGCTCCATGATAAGAAGAGGCACTGTCAAAAAACATTTTCCAAACACTAGTTCTATATACATCCTATTCTATTTGCTCTTTTTCTTTTTTATTTCATGTACAACTTTCTTCTATACATGCATCAACATCCATCATCTATAGATAATATACAATTACCTAAATCCTAATCAACAATATATACAGGACAATTATTTGGGCTGAGAGGGTCACTAACCGTAAATGCTAACCTGGTTTCTCTGTACAATCGCGCAAACTACCCTCCAAAAACAGGAATTGTTGTGTATGCCATATCAAGTTGGAGGGAACCTCCAAGTTTAGCACCCCAAGATTGGGACAAGAAAATGCCATATTTTGGGGGTATATCCCCGACAACTATATCCATTAAAATGCTTTTGGCAGGTACCTGTGCAAGTTTTACAACTAAATCCTTTATCATGCCTATACACTTGACCTTCCTCGAATCAAATGAATATAAATCTCCATAAGGCCTGGTGATTTCAAGGTCGAGTCTGTCCATAATTGCTTTAGGCATCACATTGTGAGAGGCCCCAGAATCTAACATGAAGTTATGGAGGAAATGGTCGAAAACAATCAAAGTGATGTAGAAAGGGGAAATAGTGTCTCAGGAACCTTCGAAGTGTGGGCCAAAGATTATGTTAGGTTTATCATCTTCTAAGTTTATAACATTGGAATGACATTCGTTTTCCGAAAAACTAATCATTTTAGCGATTTGTTTTCGGTATATCGAGTTTTTGGCCAGCTCGACAAGGGGAATAGGGATTTTGATCTTATTGATTTCATTCTCTAGGTTAAATATTCCAATGGTTTTTTCAATCTCCATGTTTTGAGTCTCCGGCCCTTTCTTTTCATTTTTTCTTGGTTGAGGGGCCTTTGTTTCAATAACAGGGGTGTCCAGTTTCTACGTGCTTAAGGGTGGCGTTTCCACTGTCTTTGTTCTAATAGACTGTATGTTAGTGGTCTTAGTCCCTTCAGTCTGTTTTTCAAGATTTTTGAAATTGCTTGGTCAGTTTCAACCCTCGGCAATATCTTTTAACTGAAGCAGTTATGAAGGCCTTGTTTCTAGATCTTAGGTTATACTCCTGGTGGAGCTTGACCATTATACCATCCACTATTCCCTGATAGGTCGAGTCTTCTGAAACACTGTTGTTCTTGTTACTCTCGGTCCTATACTCTATAGTTAAAGACTTTTCATAATCTTGTCTTGTCATATAATGTTGTAAGCATTATTTGCCAATATTGTTCATATCCTCTTCTAACTCCTCGAAATCCTCCAAGTCTTGTCCTCCTATAAAGTTTTCACTTTTAAAAGGGGTTTGGATTTTTTGATCTTCGTTCTTTTTTTGTTTTTGGTGGTTTTGAGGATTAGGGTTCTTCCTGAACTCCTTTCTAGGGTAATGTTCATTCTTATCTTGATCTAGTTCCATTCTCGATATTTTGTTTGACAGTTCTTTGATGATTCTAGCCATATCATCCATTTTTTTCTTTTGAACACCTTCCTGATCTAGAGGGTCCTCCTTGCTCCCTGTATCTCCTAATTTCTTTGTTTCTAGTCTCAAATTTGGCTTTCAGTTTCCCTGATGCCATCATGTTAGATTCTATTTCCAAGGCATCATCTTGCATCTTGGTGAGATCTACTGATCTTCTCTCCCTTAATAATAGGGTGAATTTGGGGTCAAAAGCTCTAGCGAAAGTCACTTTCACTACAGGTTGTGAGGGTTTGACCTCGGTTGGGATATTATTGTACAAATTGTTGAATAGTTGGGTGAACTCAAGGACTCACTCAGATTTTTTCTTTCAAAGAGCTCCAGATTCAGTTAGATAATAAAGATGGTCTTTCCGCTCACCCCACTGTCTGATAAAATTGTTTTCAATTTCATCATATGATGGTATAGACCTAGCCGCTAGGCCTCGAAACCAGGTTCTTACTTGCCCTTCAAAGGTTTCAACCAAGAGTTTGGAGTAAACATATTCATGTTCCAATCCAGGAATGTCAACGAATTGATCGAAATTTTTTATGTGTTCAACTGCTGTTAAATCGCCCTCTCCTATGAACTTGGGCAGGTTTTTCATGTAATTTTCCAGTAAATCATGGAGAGGGACCAGTAGAACCAGAGGAGCAGATCTTGCAGAAAATTTTGCAAGTATCTAGAGAGGCCATGCTTGGTCGCCTTCTCCTCCTCCCGGACCACCTGCGACAACACCTCCTACCCCACCCCCTCCAGCCGCAACCATAGTGGATTTAGCGGTTAAATTTTGGGGGTTACAAGGAAAGGTTTCAAGAAACCGATTATCGAAGGGGAGGAAACTTAAGAAAGAAGAGCTTGGGGAATGTGGATTGGTTCCTTTAGAACTACAGGGTGAGAAAATAGGGGATTCAATAGAAGGTGAGTCAAGATATATAGGATAATTGTTTGATTTTTGAGAGGTTGGAAATCGAACCTCGAGAAGTGAGGGAGAATTGATTGTAATAGGAAGTGAGACATATCTTCATTTTCTATTGGTGTGGGAAACGACCAAGAAAGCTTCGGTCTTAAAAACAGGCAGAACCAAATCTGATTCGGGGGATGTAACTTTATCAACAGAGTATTTCCCGGAAGGGGGTGGAATACTTGATTGACCATGTTGATCTTCATGGTCAAACTCTGTGAATTTAGGTTGATAATTTTTATTTTTCAATGAGACAGTCTGTCGGATGTGTCTTCTTGATTTTATAATTTTTTGGGGGTCAAAAAAAGGTGAAATCTGCTTGTTTTCTTGATTCTTCCTGGTGTTCTTCTGGTTAAGATCCAGTTTAAACATTGTGGAGTCGCCAAGTGAAAGATAAATGTAGCCTTATAAGGTTTTCAAACTTTGTTCACTATCAAAGGAGGAAAGTGTCAATGTCGTTCTTCCCAGGGAAAAGCTTCATTTCTCCATTCCTCAACAATGGCACCAAAAAGATGTTTTTCATGAGTTTATACTTTAAGGCTCTAAAGTATACTGTCAAGGCATCTGAAAATATAGGGGAAGTTGAGGACAAAAAAATTACTGGTTAAAGGTGAGCACGATAATTGGTTCCTCAAATGTCTCTGTCAAAATTCCCAATTTGCCTGAATGCTGATATCTCTCTCAATTGTTGCCCATGAACGTTCTAACTCAACTCGGTTATTTTTTGTTTGTAAGATAGTTTTAAATAGATTTAGAGTGATGCTGGTTTGATCCGAAAGACCAGGTTCAATGTTAGGATTCCTTGAAACTGGTACTGTCATGAAGGATAAAAGGTAAGGAAGATATAATTCAGTGTTTTCATTTTAGGATTTGTTATATCTATTTCACACTGTAAAGAGAAAGATTTTAAAACATGAATTAATAGGATGACTAAATTAAAGGTTGTTTCTTGTATCTAAGTTAAATTTAAAGGAAAGGGAACATGCATGATATGAGGGAAAACATAAAGCTATTAACAATGTGAGGCATCAATTTAAGAGGAATCTCACGTTGTAACAGAAGACTATGAAACAAGAAAATATTAATGAAGCATATGATATTGAAATATAAACATTTACAGGTCTTGTATCTGCTGATAACTGATACAGAGGAAAAAATTTAGATGATTTAAATCACGAGAATAATAATTTCCACAGTAGAGGTTGCACTAAATTGTAGTCAAACATTCATCAATTAGATATATGAAAAGATAGGGGAACACATAACTCAAACGTGACAAAATCTGGAATATTCAATCTGCATTTCTATTAATTCAGAGCTTCTTCAAAATTACTTTCGTAAAAAAAAAAGTGTCCTTTTAGAGAAAAAAAAAGGCCCTCTTTCAGTCTTCGCTCCTTGTATTTATAGAAGGTCATCAACACTTGATAGTTAACAACCTCCTACTTTTTAGGAGAAAAGTAGTTACAAAACTACAACTTTAATCGTTGCATGATTAACTTTGCTTATCTATCATTTCAATAGTATAAGATTTCAGACGACACTTCACTGTTCAATCGAAGTCTCTTCCTCCTTTGATGTTAAACATTCAATACATTTCTCCAGAAAACGAACAAAATTTCTAGGAGGTGTTGGAAGATCCTTAGCCTCAAATAGATAAAACTTTCTTTGTATCTTTGGAAGATGGTATTAAAAACCTTTATCGGCAAACCTGATCACTTGCAATTTTAAATTGGGTTGTACCAACCATCTATCTATTAGGTTGGCGTTGATTTCCTTCAACTCTGAAATTTCCACCTGAATCTCCTGCAAGCCTTCTTTGCAGTTTAACTATTGTTTCACAATGTTTATCTACCCTAGTGGCTCAGAGAAATCATTTATTTCGATACCTAACGCTTTCTTATCCAAAGAATCAAATATTCCCTCACAGTCGTCTTTGATTTCATTGACTATCTTCTTGTTTTCGGATATATTTGTTTCCCATGCCTTGAGAATGATGTCTCCTCTTATCTGTTCACTGACAGAAAGATTTATATTTTTTGACAGCTCTCTGTTTCCTAAACACACGACTGCTTTTTGGAAGGTATTCCTTGCTTCTTTAGCCTCTTTTTCCAGTAAAATAATTTTATCAAGGGATTTTCTTACCTCCTGAAAGTAATTCTGGATGATCTCTATTTTGGAGATTAATTTCTATTGCTCCGCTTCTATCTTAGTATGTGCTCCAGCGAGAGGGTCTGGAAAGCCTTTAATTCTACAAACTGGCCTTCTATCAAATTTAACCTAGTCTGTAGATTTTTTACGAGCTCCTTTTGTTGATTAACCTACAACTAACTTGCTTGTATCGTCCGGTTCATTTCATCCAAGCTTGATTTGAGTGATTGAATTTCTTTCCTTTCAACAACTCTGGCTTGCTCCAAGATTTTATTTACCTCTTCTCTAATGTTTCTTTCAACATTCTTTAAATGGTCTTGCAATGGAGCTATTGTGTGGTTACTCTTCTTTATCTTTGATCTCATGTTCTCCATAGTAAAAAGGTTTGTTGTTTCCATGGCTCCCATGGAGCTTGCTACCTCTGTGGAAAAATCCTACTCTTCCAAATTCTGGCCATCTACCAAGTCCCTATGCTTTTTGACCATACCCCCCTATCTCATATACATCTCTTGTTTTAGGACAACCTTCCTGTTTTTTCTGAAAAAATAATCAGAAGGAGGGATCTCATCTATGGAGATAGGGGTGAGGTCACTAACATATATAGCTCCCATATGTGGGAACCCAAAGACGGATTGTAAAGGGGTTAAGGAAGCTATGGGACTTCCTAGCTCTGTAGATCTTGTCTCTCCTACGAAATTAGGTATATTGACATCAATAGTAGGTGATGAAGGAGGAGTGGACTTACTGGACTCGAGAGGTGTCTTGGGCCTCCTCTCTGCTTCCATCTCTGGATTTTCTATCTACGACGCCTCTTCATTTTGTGAAGACCTTTCAGTCTCCTGAGGAAATTCTTCAGGATTGACTTTATATTGTGCCTCTTGTCTGAAACTTGGAGGAGTATCTTCTTATTCCTGATGAAGGGTGATTGCTTCTCCTTGCAGTACTTTGGGCGGACCGCTCTGTCTATGCTTCTGAAAGGTATGAAAACTATCTTGTAAGTCAGACGACAGTATCTGTACCCTCTCTAAAACTTCCTCATATGTCCTAGTCCCTTTGAAAATTTCATCACAAGGGGACTTCTCATGTTCATAAGCCTTCATATTACAGTGGGCCATGTGTTTTCCCACTAACTAGTAAGGGTCATGCTTCCTATGTTCGAGGTCTACCAATTTGACCTCCTCCAGTGCTATCGATTCAACTTAGGAATGACCAAAGTTGAGAAGTGAAAATTTTCCAATCTGAACAGAAAAGACCGGCCAAGACTTCTTTTGATATCTCTTTAGTTCTATCCCAATTCCACCTGTTACTATTTGATGAGCTACCTCCCTGCACACCAGTCTGTCAGGGAGGAATTTTGGGAGTGCATGTGGAGAGATTGAACATCCGAAAACTATGATGTAGGAGAAATTATCCTCTATAAACCAGTCAACAACTGCCCCGAGGCTTCCTATGACCAACTCTGAAAGAAGGGAGGTGCACAGCCATATAGCATCTGATGTAGTGGTATCACCACGAAATGAAAGATTTCATAGAATGAGTCCTTGGTATTTTCTTCCCAAAGTTTAGAATGATATTCATGAATAGGTTCCGGGTAAGTTGGATTCCAACTCCAATTCATTAAAGGGAAAGGAGTTGTGAAGCATATAGAATCCATGATGTATGAAAACATATAAAAGGATATTGGTCGACCATTGGATCTTGTATTCTAATATCCCATGACCTCCTTTGCTATGCTATTGGATAAAATCTTATCCCAATTGAAATTGCAACCTTCTGTCGCCTCGTGCAAAAGAGGTACCCATTCTGCAGGGAAATGGGTAGGACTTTTCTTTATGAAAAGTCTACATAACATCATTGCCACATAGACCATATACTCGTTTAAAAAGGCTATGGCGTAAACACCATGGGTGTTGGCCCTGAATTTTTCTTCGTTTCTCCACCAGTCTTTGATTATGTCAGGATACATTTGGTCTGACTCAAAACATTCCTTCCTTTGAAACTCACTCACGAAATCTTTATTATTATTATTTTTTAAGTAAAAAGTAGGTCCTGTTATATTAAGGCTTCACAAAAAGGAGCATACATGACACATAGTTGCCAGGTGTCCTGCCTGTGTAGTAAACCAGGACACCTGGCTATCCCATTGCAGCATGTCCAAAAAAAATATAGAGAGCATAGCACCACCCTGCCCGTAGGAAACCAGGGGGTATATTCATGTTTAACAGTAATTTAATAATGTAGATTCTAAGGCTATCTAGTCTAGCACCTAGTGGACTAAAGTCCTGGTAAATTACGACCGCAGACATAGAGAAAAGCATGCAGACAATAAAACCTATTACCCGGTGCTCCCATTAGCATCCTTCATTTCTTCCTCGCTGACTGGAATTGCAAATGGTTGTGCACAGGTTGGACATTGGCATTTGGGTGTGACGTTGGAGTAGGCTACATAAAGCATATCCAGGCGCTGGATTACGCAGACCGCTCAGAAAATATGATCATCAACCATACTTTGGACTTCAAAAATGAGCTGCAACTGCTCCGGGAGCAAGAGGTATGGTGAGGGCGGCCTTGGCAGCTTGTCATCTCTTCCCAGTCGTCCTGCGTCCTTGACTTCTTCAGTGTCCATCGGTGGCTCCTCCTCGATGATGCATGTCGCTGCGCAAGGGTCTGAGGAGTCCTTGGCGCAGGGGTCGGAGGAGTCTTTGCCGTGGGGTGTTGTCTCTGAGCTGGTAAAGCAAGTGGGGGGGTCCCAATTATCGGGGACTGTAAACATTTCCCTTTCTGAAAAATCCAGTGGGAGCTCAATGCTCAAGTCTTCTTCCACAATTGTGCTGGGAGGTGAGCCTACAGCCATAGTCGCATGTCGCCTTCTCTGCCTGGCTAAAGTCACTGCACGTTTGACATCTCGGTGTCGTTTCCTTCTCGATGCGGCTGCATACCAGCCAGCCCCCCTACGAGGCCTCCCTCTCAATCTTGGCATAGCTGGAGCGAAGGTCAATGCTAAGTCACTGAGAGATCGATAGAAGCTTCGCTACTCGGGAAGCTTCCAGAACACAATAGAACTCCTGAGAAGGCTGGTGGGTGGATAAGCCGCGATTAACGCCATTAAAGACATGAGCTTAATGCTCTGGCTGGCCGGACTGAAAGAACTCGTGCAGAGGTGCATCGGAGGATGGAGGCGATGGGAACTAATACACATCATAACTCGCGAAGTGTGTGGTGAGGGCCTATATTAATGGCCTCCCACACCCCCTTGCCACGTCCCTCGCCACGTCGCTCATTCTCGGTGCGTGTCACCCCATCCGGGGCTCACGAAATATTTATTATAAATATACTTGGGATTGGGAGATAGTTTATACATTACTTGTATATATTCCGGTTAGAAAGAACCAATGACAACCCCTCGGCTGTCCAAAATGCTTCTCATCTGCACATCTGTTCACTCTAAGGCCTAACTGATCATGTCGTTATATGTCATGAGTAGCGGTCGTGAGTCGCGGCCATGTAGCTACTTTTTGAAGCTCAGACTCTGCTACGTCTCGGAGCTTGGTGTCAGCATCATGAGGGGAATTCTTAATTTCATAATCCAAATTTTCGAAAATTTTCCTCTAGGATTTTATGGAATTGATGGCATGTGGTATTGTGTCAGATACAACGTCTTCATCTGGACTCGAGATTTCTATAACTTCCTCTCTTTTCTTGGGATCTTTATTAGGTGAAATGATTGTTGCAATGGACCAGAAACCTGTTTACAAAGAAAATGTATAAAACTGGATAAATGTGATTTGCTACAGATGTAAAGGATAAGAATGAAGTTTGAAACACAAGACTTTTATTTACCCTTAATTTGTGTTATGACGAGCGTACCGATACAAGCGATGAAAAATTAATGATGTAATGGAAAGATATGTATGGAGATATGATTTAGCATCAAAAAATATCTTCATTTACCTGTTATAAATACTGTCGTATATTGGCGATTTCAAAATTGGAATTCCGAAAATTGCTACCCTCCTCAATTCCTGAAATGCAAAAGGAATCTTAATTATCACTAATCATGTTTTGAAAACAACTTAACCTTAATCTTAGACTTTGTTTAAAGAAAACACAATTTCACATTTTGGAACTTTGGGGATCTTGTTGTCAGGAGATATGTTATAAGCAGACCCCGGATTGCGAAATTGTGATGGAATTAGCGAGGCACTAATCATTTGTATTAAAGATTTAATTAATCAAGATTAGTGAATTATTATTTTTTACTTTTACTTTTCAGAAAATCGAGGATCGGGAGTTCGATGGATGAGAGTTCGAAAACACTTTAGTAGAGAGAAACCCGAATCGCGAAAGATTAAGGGAAAGATAATTGTGTTTAAGGGTTTAATTATTGACAGATTAAAAAGTACTTTGTGAAAAGCGATGGAAAATGTAACATTTATTTCTTCCCCCTTTTTACCCTTTTTTTATTTTTTAATATGTTAAACGGCTTCAGGATTTTGGCATCGGGAAAAAGGGATCGTTAAAGATCATACCTCGAGAAGAACTGAATCTTGAAACTCAAAAAGGAACAAAAGATTCTGACTCCTTTTTTTTTGGACTAAGGGTGGCTCCATGACTTAGGAAAAGATGAAGCTTCAGTTTTAAAGGGTAGAAAATTTAAAATTTGTGTCAACAAGAAGTTTGACTCCATAGCCCTAAATGTCCCTCCCCTTCTTTGCCAACAAATTTATAAAAACCCCCCAAAACAACAAAACCTAGTCATTGATTGTCAACGAAAAACCAAGTGACATGAGAGATCCCTATTTGAGATGATCAAGATAGTACCCGTCTCTAAAGTTGGTTTGTAGGTTACCTTTGTCATTTTTTTTATCAGCCGAACAAATTTACAGAGTGCTAACATTTTGTCACCGTTGTCGAGGACTGAAGGTGAAATCTTCCCTAGGAGAAACAACAAGGTTTAGACCTAATTTCGGATGGTGGACAGAGGTTAGAAACAAGAAGGTTGTACATTTCCACATGGCGACCCAAATCAAGATTCAAAATCAATTCTGAGACTCCACTGGAGGACGAGATCCATTGACATAGGTATGAAAGGACATCATGGGAGAAGACAAGTACCTAAAGTTGATTTTTTTCCAAGACATAATATTTTTTCTTATTAATTACCTTTTGTCCTTTCCTAAACATGTCAAATTTTTTTTTATTTACCTACTTCATTCAAATGATGATCATGAGAATATTGCACTGGTATATCCTCCTCTTAAATTTGTACATATATTTCCTCATTATATCACTGATTTTGATCAAAATCTTCCATTTGAGTTGTGTGTTGACTGTAGCCAAGTTGATGCGACTCATAAAATCAAGGCTTATATCTCACCTTATGTACTTGATCCAACACCCTCCAAGATTCAACATAGATATGGACCTTTTAAAATTACCTCACATCCTTCATAATTTTCCTCCAAAGAACTATAAGTACCTAACTATGTTTGATGGAGAACCTAATGCCATCACAACTGAAAAACACATCCAAGATTTTGAAAATTTTATAGATTTGCTTGAGATTTATCATGACGATGTTTGTATGAGGTCCTTCTCTCAAACATTGAAATGGGATACCAAATATTGGATTAAACACTTGAAACCAGCGACAATTAACTCATGGGAGGAATTGAAGAATGTCTTTTTGAAATTTTGGGACAAGAGGAAACCTTTGGATTTACATCTTACATAGTTCTATGCTTTGAAAAGGTAGAGCAATGAAACTATTTCTACATTCAATAGAAGTTTTTCGATTATTTATTACAAGTTTCCCAAAGAAATTCAACCCACTCAAGCTACTGCCATGGTCCATTATGAAACAACATTCCATCCAAAATTGTCTTTCCTTCTGATGGAAATAAGATCTAAGTCCTTACAACAAAGTTTTAGTGATGCTCAAGAGATTCATCACAATATTCAAGCATGTAAAAAGATTCGAAATGAGGAGTTGGATGCTAAACATGACAGTGAATATGAACAGAAAACAATTTATTTGAATCTTGAGAAGAGAATTAATAATATCATATGTCCTCTTGAAGTTTTAAATGCTAATGATTTTGAAAAGGATTATATGCCACTTATTGAAAAAGAAGGTGCTAATTTATCTTTTAATCCATCCCATGATAAGCATGGGGACAATTTTTTTATGTATTCATTTGTAGACAGTCAAGAAAATGAATTTGCAAATTAGCTTGTTGAAGAGTAGGTTGATGTCCCAAGATTTTTCTTGTTAGATGACATTGCAGATGTTGTTGATTTTCCTATATATGATGAATCTAATGATGATTATGATGTTGACTTCCTAGAACAACCAACTGCATGTTCTCTATCATAAAATGTTCTTTTCCAACACTGTAATGAGAACAATCAACAGTTGCAAAGAATAATATGAAGAAAATACATAATCAATTGAAGGAAATTTATTACCTTTATTCTTTTATTCATTTAAATTGTTGAAATAAAATTTTAGGATCATCACTGGAGAAAAGGAATGTGTGATGATGCCAAATCACAGTGATTCACTGGAACAAATTGACAAGAAGTTGCAACAATCTTCTCATGTGTTTGATGACCCTGTTACTTGTTATACATAAGGTTTTATCAATTCAAGATTGCATCCATTGGTCAAAGATGAATCTAAAAATGATTGTGTTCAACAATCCAAAGAAATCAAAAGATGTTCATATGACAACACTGAAGAAATTGAAGAAAGTTTTGAATTAGGTGAAAGAACTTTGCCATTGCGTTTTGCCTCTTTCAAATTGCTGAAGAAAAATGTTTATAATGTTTCAAATCAGAAATCATCTAGACATGATCTTGAATATGAAGAAATCAATGGAATTTTTATTGAAAACTATCTTCCATTATGTTTTTCTTCCTTTCAATTGTTGAAAGTAAATCATGAGATAACATAGGAAGCAGGGAAGTCTAAATGCATTCACAGTGATATTGTTTTAAATGAGAAAATTGTTATCACTGAGGAATACCAACAACCTTCTCATGCATTTAATGAGTGTGTTGTTGATTGCATGGAAGGTTATCTCAGTTCATATTTGCATCCTGTGCTCAACTACCAGCTTGGAAATAAAGATGATGGTAAATCAACGTCAACATTAGATTTCTTGCCACTAGGGGTTTCATTTAAGCCATCACTGTCTTCTCACTCATAAGATTGTTATTTCCAGCAATCTCAACAGATTTTTCAGCCTCTTTGTGGCAATCAACAGGTTGAATTACATGAAAACAAGGATGTAGTGGAAGGGGTGAAACATGATTGTTGTTTTATGCACGTTTTAGAGGATCAATTTGCAGTTTTTTTGGAGGCAGTAAATAGTCCCAATGTTTTTAATTTTTTGATATTTGAATTTATAGATAAATTCTTAAATGAATTGTCAGTAAACAAGATTCAGAGCAAGAATGTGCAAAGAAAAAAAATAGTGGATAAAGTGCTTGCATGGTTGCATTGGCATTATGATTTCACTTGATTGGTAGCTCATTTTAGTAGTAAGGTTAGGTAGGTCTGAATAAGATTGTTGGTCAAGCATTTTTTAGTTTGGGTTTTCAGTAGTGTGTATAGTAAGATTTTAGTGGTCTATTTAGTGCCTAGTTTTCAGTTGAGAGTATGGTACACACATATTTTGGGAAAACCCAATGGATTAGGAACCAAGTCTATGCATTTTTTGCTACCTCACTGGGAGTATAACATCCCCAGTTAGAGCTAATGTTATCACATGTTAAATTTGTTTATGTGAAATCTAGATTTCAGGATCTAGCAGGATGCAAAATTGGTTTAGAAACTCGATAAACTAGTAAAAGGGGGCTAAATCTGGAAAGAAGGGGATAAATCTAGTAGAAACGCTAAGTGGTGGGGCCCAACATGTCGCATATTGTGACATACTAAAGATCAACGACTGAGGATGATTTCGGGGGATAAAATTGGGAGAGCAGGCCGAAATGTAAACCATGGTTTTCTCTGGGAGATACATGGCATCTTTTGGTGCATTTAGAGGTGAAAAGAGAGTTTTCCCAAACCACTTCCTTGTACCATTGAAAAATGACCATTAGTCATTTATTTTATTTAAAAAAAAATGGACCATTTGAAACTTGGCACGACCACTCTCATTCAACTGTAGATCAACAATATTCCATTGCTCGACAGTTCCACTCGCTTCCAGGAAAATAATTGTATCTATGATAGAGCATTTCCTGAATTACAGTCGAAGGAGAAAATTTGGTTAGGTAAGGCTAAATGCAATTTTCCAGGGCATGGAAAATGATGCCCAGAGGTCAATGAAAGACAATGAATCACATGAAGGGTCGATGATAGAGTCGGAAGATGAAGAGAGGGATTGAAACGCCATAGAATCCAGAATCATTGTAATCATTGTGATCGGTTTCATAACTGAAATGTTTCATTGTAATTGGTTTCAGAAGCCGAAGTGTTTCTTTGTAATCACTGCAATCAGTTTCAAACTAAAGTGACTCAACTTGTATAAATATTAGGAGCTCTGAATATATTAGGGGTTGGCAGAAGTACAAGGGAACGATTTTAGATGTTCATACTTAATTTGTAATTTTCTGAAGCTGAATTGAATACATATGTATAAGTATTTGAAGTTTCCATGAAAATATTCTAATGCTGGTGATTTGAGTTTTGTCTCCCCTCTTTGTATGTATTTCTTGTATTTCTAATTTCATTTTCACTGTCTTCTATTTAAATTGGATATTCAAAGGCCCAGAATTCATCTTGTGATGCTCTCGGCTAAAGTAATTTAAATTGTGTTAAGTTCTTCCTAACTAATTCATAATTCATTTATTTAATGCTCTGATGCAGTTACATGTTTTATTTTTCTTCCTACACTTTGCAAATTTACAAATTATAACTCAGATTTATCGCCTCATTTAGCCTTTATCCTCTGGAGATTTCTATAGACAAGTCAGTATCTTCATTCAATTTCGTAATTTTGACTCCATAGCCCTAAGTGTCCCTCACCTTCTTTGCCAACAAATTTATAAAAACCTACCAAAACAACAAAACCTAGCCATTAATTGTCAAAGAAAAACCAAGTGACATGAGATAGCCCTCCTTCATCTAAGAAATCTAGTGCCCAACTCTAAATTTGGTTTGTAGGTTACCTCTGTCGTTTGTTTTATCAGCTGAACAAATTTACAAAGTGCTAACAGAAGGTGAAAACTGGGTGGCAACTATGATCCTCCACTAACAATGGGTATTAAGGGATACCAATTGTTAATTGATTCCATGAGAGATGACAAAAAATCCTTCCATGGTATCTCAATGCATCCCACCGCTTTGGAGGATTTAAAAATATTTCCTAGTATTTTAACTTTGTTTCTTCTCCGCCTCAATTCAAACATAACAAACTTCTTTTGCAATTCATAAATAACATTAACATTGTCAATAATCCCTTCGCAGTCCAAACAGAATGTTTGTTTCCATTAAGGATCTGTCATTTCCATTACTTCCCTTGAATTTACTGCAATGTTATTCCTCTGGCCATTTCCATTCGAAAGGTAATATTGAACAAATAGACTGTCTCTACCCCCTTCAGGCTTAACTATCACATTTCTATCTTCAAAAATCTCCAAATTCACCACCATACGCCTTTTCCTTCCATGGACCTCCATTTTATTCATGCTCGACACCATTTTAATGTATCAGTTACAAAAACGATCTTAAAAGCCAACACGAAAATTGCCTCAAATGCCTTTTGTACATAACTAGTCCAGATCATACGATGGTATATATACATATACTGGGAAATCATTTGATTTTATCTCTGTATATGTATATGATTGTGTGGCTACTAACTTGTGTGAATAAAATATAGTAAAATATACATTCAAAGTTGTTGGTCACTATAATTGCTTAATTAATTCAAACAATCAAGTGATACATAAATTGTCAACCCAGGGAAGTCTGTTTATTTCAAAGATAACCACGCACTATATATTCTCATTTCCAAAAGAAACTTAAAGTTGTAGTAAAGGAAACTATACTAATCACACTTGCCTTGAATGAACTAAAGTTCTGACTTAAATTACAGGAAAGCAACTGACCTATTGCAGATCTTAAGGATTAATCTAAAGAATCCTGGATTACATTAAAATAACACTTGCAATAGGAAAGAACAACTATTCTGTAACCAGAGAACAGGACCCTTACTCTCAAGCAGAAACTTCAGCACCTTATTTCTGATTAACACTCTTTCATGAAAACAGTAATGCAGAGAAGGCTAACTCTATCTAGCAGAGAACAAGGCCAACTAATTCCTTCCTTTCTAAGCAGGAACCCTTAGCCCTACTTCTGATTAGCACACTTGTGAAAAATAACTGAGATATATAGAGAACAGGACCTCCTGATTCCTTCCTTTCTGAGCAGGAACCCTTAACCCAGTCTCTGGCTAGCACACTTGTAGAAATAATTGAAATCTACAGAGAAGAGGATATTTCGATCCCTTCCTTTCTGAGCAGGAACCCTTAACCCAATATCTGGCTAGCACACTTGCAGAAGTAATTCAAATATAT
>ML782007.1:225766-250175 GCA_009831015.1 Picea engelmannii | reverse complement strand
AGAGAACAGGATATTCTGATCCCTTCCTTTCTGAGCAGGAACCCTTAACCCAATCTCTGGCTAGCACACTTGCAGAAGTAATTGAAATCTACAGAGAACATGATATTCTGATCCCTTCCTTTCTGAGCAGGAACCCTTAACCCAATCTCTGGCTAGCACACTTGCAGAAGTAATTGAAATCTATAGAGAACAGGATATTCTAATCCCTTCCTTTCTGAGTAGGAACCCTTAACCCAATCTCTGGCTAGCCTCATAAAATCATCACACAAGATTGCTAATAAAAAGAATTACGAATTTCATTCAATAAACTAAAGTTCTTAACAAGACAGAGTTCAGTAGTGTTTCAGCAAAGCAGAATTCATTAAAAGTAGTGTTTCAGCAGACAAAAGTTAATCAAAGCATAAACAGAGATTATACTAACACACTCTAAAACTCACGGGTGAATCTTGTGAAGAAGGTGGGCCCTCCCTTCTCACAAGATTCCCCTGAAACGAGAAAGCTAGAGAAGGATACTCAAAGAAGTCTTTTATTCATCTATCAAAATATCATATTACAATCTGGAAATGAAATACGTCCCTCTCTCTGAAACTTTCTTAATACATAAAACTTGGATCCCTCGAATGATGATTTCCTCTTATTTAAAGAGGGAACCCCTTCGATACAATTGATAAAAAATTACAATGTGTATCTGAGTCCTATCTTTAGTCGGATCTACTTTCTAACCAGAATAGGATGTCCTAGTCTCGCGCAACAGAATGCTATTACATGTGATGAATGAGGTATTGTTGTTATGGTTGGAGTAACAACTTATTCTTGTTGTTGCTGAAGTTGTTTCAGCATCGTGAATCGCGGGTTGTTTCAGCCACAGAAATTCCGCTCTCGATTGTGTCATCATTCTCATGTAGGAGTGACGGTTGGTGCTTGTTGACCGCTGACTGTAATGACTTCCTTTGTGTTTCAGCATTGTCGGTCTTGGCGGTTTCCTCTGTGTTTCAGCATCGTCGGTCCTGGCGGTTTCCTCTGTGTTTCAGCATCTGCAGCTCTGGACTGTGTAACAACTCTGTGTTTCAGCATCTGCGACCTTGGCCTGTGTGACAGCTCTGTGTTTCAGCATCTATGACCTTGGACTATGTGACAGCTCTGTGCTTCAACATCTGCAACCTTGGACTGTGTAACAACTCTGTGTTTCAGCAACAGGCTTCAAATGCTAATCTGGAGTTTGAACACTTATACATTTTTAATCAATGGTTAAGTACAAGAGTGATGTAAAATATTATGCAAAATAGATTAAACATATATTTATGAGAAGGGGCGTTGTATACCTTTGGAATGATCAGATAAAGTGATAGTATGAGTTTAAATATGGGTGATCAAGAGTATAATAGTGGCAAAAAGTATAGGCAAAAAGGTACATTGTGTGGTCCTAACAGAAGTTGGAGTTGATTTGATTGCAATAAAGTATTGGCTAATTACATTAATGCAGAGCCTTGGCAACCATTTGACCGATGAAGGGATGGATAAGGAGGTATGAGTGGAGTCTTATTATATAATATATGATGCTTTGGTAGTATGGCTAATGAAATTTGATGTAGGAGCATCATCAACAAAGCCACATGGGATGACAACACAACACCTAGCGTGCCTTTTGAGAAAAATTTTAAATTTTGAAAGATGGTGTATCTCAAAGAACTTATGAGTAAATGATGAATCAAAGAAATTAATGGTCGGAGGTTGAATGATCATGTTAAACCAGGAGAGATCAGATCATCCTTGAGTTATGTGATTTTGGCGTGGATCTAAACATTCACCTTAAATTGTCTGCAACAGACATTTATTGTAATAGGACTAGGTATTTGTAATCTTTTACTTCAATCAGATAGGTAGTTGGAGGGAACCCTAGAGGACCTCTTTTATAAGTAGATGCACTGTATGCCTGAATAAGGCTGTTGCAGATTAGTAGGAGATAGTGTTACTGAATGTAAGTTTTTTTATTAGGCTGTAGCCATTTAAATTTGAATGAGTATAACAAAGGGATATTGACTCAATGCATGGTGTTGCTATTGTTTATAGTTTCCCTATTATTTTATGTTTCCATGAATGAGTGAGTTATGTTATTGAGTATATGAAGCGGTGAAATATTTGGATAAGTTTCCATTGCTTCTCTTCATGGATATTATGTAATTTGTGCATACAGTTCACAAGGAGTGCGTTGAGAGAGTTTTTTACGACTCAGAAGATCAAGAGAAATAGTGTGAAACTTTCATTTGCAAGTAGTGAAAAGAGACTGCTACAAGGTGTGCACAGTCCCCCAAAAGAAGCTAAGTCTTGTGTAAGAATCAATTGGAAGGAGTGCACATATTCAAAAGTGTCGAAGTATCCCTCTGAGGAGTCAAAAGGGTTGAGGAATAAATCTCAAGAGAGATAGCGGGAATAAATATTCAAAGGGAGTGAAGCTCTGAAGGTTTACAAAGCTATCGACCAAGATCCATCCAGGAGGAAGTAGAATCGTTCCAGGTCGTTAGTGTTGTAGGAAAATCTCCATGCGGACAGGTAGATTTCCTCAAAGAGCTAGACCCTAAACTCTAAGACAGAAAGTGCTTAATGTGGACATTGACTTCCTTTCAAATCTATACAAACTAATGCATGAGAAGGAAGGATGATAGAAGTACCTCTTTATCGACGTTTTTCCCTGCACTCTCTGAGTCAAGCTCCAAAATTTCTCTCCTCGATGATTCCTGTAGACAAACAAAGTACGACCACTTCCTACTCTATTGATATTAGCTTGAAAACAGATCTATCTATCAACGATAAGTTCATGTAAAATCAGACATAAACTAGAAAGAAACAGGCCAAGCGTGTCATATTAATGAGAATAATGACAACAATACTTACAATCGTAGATGTCAATGTGACAGCTTCATCAAGTCCCCTTTGTCTAACCTTTGCTCAGAAGATCCACGATCTGTTTGATAACAACTTCTGATCCGGATTATTTTCGGCACGAAATGAGATCAGAGATATAATAAAGAAATGCACAGAGATATCACAAATATTCAATAATATAACAGAAATGTATCAGAGATGCAACCATAAACACAGATATATAGTAATACATGATTTCTATTAATGAAAGAAATGTACAGACACTGTAAAAATACAGAGTGAAAGACTCGCTAGAATGGTGGTTGCTTATCTCTGAGAAGAGATGTGACGGCTACTCGCATCCATAAGAAGATGATTACAATGAGGCTCTGAAGGCCCTTTTACAATAAACGGGAATGCCAAAAGTCCTATACGTCCAAAAACCTAACCCTGGGAGATGAAGCGCCAAAAGTTATGTGGGCCCCGTTTGGGTAAGTGAGTACATCAACTTCCCGGGGTCGTAACTTTTGCATACGATCTTCGTTTTAGGCGTGTGATAGCTCGTTGGAAAGGTATTGTCGAGGAGATTCATTTTGGGGGATCAATCATGCCTTTGGCTATCTTTGAGAACCTAGATCTCAAAAAACCTTCATTTGGACCCTCAAAATGGCCCTGAAAGTTAAAACCTGCTAAAAATAGTAAATTGCCAAAATGGCCAGAAAACTGTTTTGAGCCATTTGGAAAAGGTGGGTGGCCATCGATATCCACCTGGATCAATCCTCCCTCCTTAGGAAGCAATGGTCTCCATTGCGTTGAGTTCCTAGGGGAGAGGGAAAAACATTTTTTGAATCTGCATCTTGGTGAGCTGCTTGTCTTGCTGGAGAAATCACACTGCTTAGTTTGTGGAAATCTGTCACGAACCTGTGGCTAGAAGGTTTGGACATTTTTAACCAGTCTAGCTATTTTAGATGACTGTGTGCAGAAGGAATCTTCATGATTTACTACAACCTTCTCGACCTGCTCCTCTTGGATAGAAGGTGCTTTGGCCGAAGCTGTGGTGGCTGTAGTATCCTTTTGTTCACCCTTTGAATAGATTGTGGAGACGATGAATTTTGCAGTATGAGATACTACCTTGCAGCACTGTTTAGGTGGGGCAGTAGTTAGAACTACCTCTGGTATCCTGTAGAGATGACCCCCCAGAGTAATGATGACACTACGGGGTCAAGACTCATAGATAGCATGGCGTTTCCACATATATGGCTGGCCAAAGAGAACATCACAGACATCAAGTGGAGCAACATCACATAATACCTCATCCTTGAAGGGTTGGATGCCATATGACAATCGACACTGCTGGCTGACATGAAGATCTCGTCCCTGGTGAAGCCACCCGATGTTGTATGGTTGTGGGTGTGGTGTTGTCGACAATCCCAACAGTTTGACGACCTCTGCTGAGATGAGGTTCTTTTGGCTTCCGCTTTCAACAAAAAAATGCAGCGGGGTCCCCTTCACCCACATCTGTGAATGAAAAAGGCGCTCCCCCTCTTCAGGATCTGTTGGTTCTTCTGGTTGAATTGTTGTGGTCATGACAACAACAGTGGGGTCTGCATCGATGATCTGTCTTTTCCCATTATTTTCAGAATCAGATTCTGAATTGGGGTTCGGCTCCTTTTCTTTGATCTCGGCCACCAATGACTGTTTTGAGCGACATTCATCGGTGTTGTGCCAAGGGATTTTGTGGAAATCATACCATTTTCCAGTGTCCTTCTTTGTCTTCCCATGGCCCTTCTTTTCCTATGGCTTGGACTGGTTTTCGAGAGACTATTTGTTAGGGCTCTCTTTTTCATACTTTAGTTTTTTTGGATTTGCAGACCCGAACTCCCGTTTGTTCTGGTGCGTAAATTTCTGCTCGATTTTAACAGCATATTGATAGGCAGCACCGAGTGATGAGATGTCCAGAAAATCCATTTTAGTTTGGATGTATCTGTGTAGAGCCCCACGGTGTTTCAGAACCAAATGTCGTTCGGAGTCTTTGATACCCAGCTTGGTGTGCAAGGTATGGAAGGTATTGGTGAACTCCAGAACTGCTTGGAACCTCTCTTGCCGCAGTGTGGTGCATCTCATGTATTGGTCCTCATAGTTGCCAACAGGGTAATATTGTTCCTTTACCACATCCACAAAAAAATCCCAAGTGGGATCGATCCCATATATTCCAGACTCCTCTGTGGAACTTTTCTCCCAGAAAGTTTCCCACCAATGTTTGACATGGGGGAGAGCCTTAAGGAGTGCGAAGGTGATCTTTTCCTTGTCTGAAAAATTATGAACAGAGAAATAACCTTCTAGTAGATTTAACCATTTATCTAGGGCATCTGCATCTATTTGACCTTCAAATACGGGAATATCAAAATTAACCTGTACCTTGAAAGGTGAGGTGCCTCAAAAGTGGTCGCTTGATGAAGATGCGCCTGATGCTATCAGAACGTGTTGAAGGATGTGGGAAAAATTTTCCATCATTTCGTCCCTCTGTCGCGTGAGAGCTTGCTAAAGCAACAGACTGATAGGATCGTCTGCTCCATCATTTTTCTTTTCTTCGGCCATTGAGGGTTTCTTGGGTGTGCGAGAGCGATTTTCCTCAAGAGAGACAAGCTCGAGACCCAACTTGCTATACTCGGACCTCGTTGGGGACATGCACTGAAAAACGATCAAGAGCAACTTGCTCTGATACCACTGATCCGGATTATTTTCGGCACGAAATGAGATCAGAGATATAATAAAGAAATACACAGAGATATCGCAGATATTTAATAATATAACAGAAATGTATCAGAGATGCAACCATAAAAATAGATATACAGTAATACACGATTTCTATTAATGAAAGAAATGTACAGACACTGTAAAAATACAGAGTGAAAGACTCGCTAGAATGGTGGTACCTTATCTCTGAGAAGAGATGTGACGGCTACTCGCATCCATAAGAAGATGATTACAATGAGGCTCTGAAGGCCCTTTTACAATAAACGGGAATGCCAAAAGTCCTATATGTCCAAAAACCTAACCCTAGGAGATGAAGCACCAAAAGTTATGTGGGCCCCGTTTGGGTAAGTGAGTACATCAACTTCCCGGGGTCGTAACTTTTGCATACGATCTCCGTTTTAGGCATGTGATAGCTCGTTGGAAAGGTATTGTTGAGGAGATTCATTTTGGGGGCTCAATCATGCCTTTGGCTATCATTGATAACCTCTATCTCAAAAAACCTGCATTTGGACCCTCAAAATGGCCCCGAAAGTTAAATCCTGCTAAAAATAGTAAATTGCCAAAATGGCCAGAAAAATGTTTTGAGCCATTTGGAAAAGGTGGGTGGCCATCGATATCCACCTGGATCAATCCTCCCTCCTTAGGAAGCAATGGTCTCCATTGTGTTGAGTTCCCGGGGGAGAGTGAAAATCATTTGTTGAATCTGCATCTTGGTGCGCTGCTTGTCTTGCTGGAGAACTCACACTGCTTAGTTTGTGGAAATATGTCACGAACCTATGGCTGGAAGGTTTGGACATTTTTAACCAGTTTGGCTATTTTAGATGACTGTGTGCAGAAGGAATCTTCGTGCTTTGCTGCAACCTTCTCGACCTGCTTCTGTTGGATAGAAGGTGCTTTGGCCGAAGATGTGGTGGCTGCAGTATCATTTTGTTCACCCTTTGAACAGATTGTGGAGAAGATGAATTTTGTAGTATGAGATACTACCTTGCAGCACTGTTTAGGTGGGGCAGTAGTTGGAACTACCTATGGTATCCAGTAGAGATGACCCCCTAGAGTAATAATGACACTACGGGGTCGAGACTCATAGATAGCATGGTGTTTCCACATATATGGCTGGCCCAAGAGAACATCACAGACATCCAGTGGGGCAACATCACATAATACCTCATCCTTGAAGGGTTGGATGCCATATGACAATCGAGACTGCTGGCTGACACGAAGATCTCATCCTTGGTGAAGCCACCTGATGTTGTATCATTGCGGGTGTGGTGTTGTCGACAATCCCAACTGTTTGACAACCTCTGCTGAGATGAGGTTATTTTGGCTTCCGCTATCAACAATAAAATGCAGTGGGGTCCCCTTCACCCACATCTGTGAATGAAAAAGGTGCTCCCCCTCTTCAAGATCTGTTGGTTCTTCTGGTTGAATTGTTGCGGTCACGACAATAGCGGTGGGGTCTACGTCAATGATCTGTCGATTCCCATTATTTTCAGAATCAGATTCTAAATCGGGGTGCAGCTCCTTGTCTTTGATCTCGGCCACCAATGACTATTTTGAGTGACATTCATCGGTGTTGTGCCAAGGGATTTTGTGGAAATCACACCATTTTTCGGTGTCCTTCTTTGTCTTCCCATGGCCCTTTTTTTCATGTGGCTTGGACTGTTTTTCGAGAGACTGTTTGTTAGGGATGTCTTTTTCATACTTTGGTTGTTGTGGATTGCAGACCTGAACTCCCATTTGTTCTGGTGCTTAAATTTCTTCTCGATTTTAACAGCATATCGATAGGTAGCACTGAGTGATGAGATGTCCAGAAAATCCATTTTAGTTTGGATGTATCTGTGTATAGCCCCACAGTATTTCAAAACCAAATGTCATTCAGAGTCTTTGATACCGAGCTTGGTGTGCAAGGTATGGAAGGTATTGGTGAACTCTGGAACTTCTTGGCCCCTCTCTTGACGCAGTGTGGTCCATCTCATGTATTGGTCTTCATAGTTTCCAACAGGGTAATACTGTTCCTTTACCACATTCACAAAAAAATCCCAAGTGGGATCGGTCCCATATATTCCAAACTCCTTTGTGGAACTTTTCTCCCAGAAAGTTTCCCACCAATGTTTGACATGGCGGAGAGCCTTAAGGAGTGCGAAGGTGATCTTTTCCTTGTCTGAAAAATTATGAACAGAGAAATAACCTTCTAGCATATTTAACCATTTATCTAAGGCATCTGCATCTATTTGACCTTCAAATACGGTAATATTAAAATTAACCTATACCTTGAAAGGTGAGGTGCCTCCAAAGTGGTCACTTGATGAATATGCACCCGATTCTATCGAAAGGTGTTGAAGGATGTGAGAAAATTTCTCCATCATTTCGTCCCTCTGTCGCGTGAGAGCTTGCTCAAGCAACAGACTGGTAGGATCGTCTGCTCCATCATTTTTGTTTTCTTCCACCATTGAGGGTTTCTTGGGTGTGCGAGAGCGATTGTCCTCAAGAGAGACAATCTTGAGACCCAACTTTCTATACTCGGACCTCGTTGGGGACATGCACTGAAAAATGATCAAGAGCAACCTGCTCTGATATCACTAATCCGGATTATTTTCGACACGAAATGAGATCGGAGATATAATAAAGAAATGCACAGAGATATCACATATATTCAATTATATAACATAAAAGTATCATAGATGCAACCATAAACACATATATATAGTAATACATGATTTCTATTAATGAAATAAATGTACAGACACTGTAAAAATACAGAGTGAAAGACTCGATAGAATGGTGGTAGCTTATCTCTGAGAAGAGATGTGACGGCTACTCGCATCCGTAAGAAGATGATTACAATGAGGCTCTGAAGGCCCTTTTACAATAAACGGGAATGCCAAAATTCCTAGACGTCCAAAAACCTAACCCTAGGAGATGAAGCACCAAAAGTTATGTGGGCCCCGTTTGGGTAAGTGAGTACATCAACTTCCCGAGGTCGTAACTTTTGCATACGATCTCCGTTTTAGGCGTGTGATAGCTCGTTGGAAAGGTATTGCTGAGGAGATTAATTTCAGGGGCTCAATCATGCCTTCGACTATCATTTAGAACCTTGATCTCGAAAAACCTTCATTTGGACCCTCAAAATGGCCCTGAAAGTTAAAACCTGCTAAAAATAGTAAATTGCCAAAATGGCCAGAAAACTATTTTGAGCCATTTGGAAAAGGTGGGTGGCCATCGATATCCACCTGGATCAATCCTCCCTCCTTAATAAGAAATGGTCTCCATTGCGTTGAGTTCCTGGGGGAGAGGGAAAAGGATTTGTTGAATCTGCATCTTGGTGAGCTGTTTGTCTTGCTGGAGAACTCACATTGCTTAGTTTGTGGAAATCTGTCACGAAACTATGGCTGGAAGGTTTGGACATTTTTAACCAATCTGGATATTTTAGATGACTGTGTGTAGAAGGAATCTTCATGCTTTGCTACAACCTTCTCGACCTGCTTATGTTGGATAGAAGGTGCTTTGGCCGAAGCTGTGGTGGCTGTAGTATCCTTTTATTCACCCTTTGAACAGATTGTGGAGAAGATGAATTTTGTAGTATGAGATACTACCTTGCAGCACTGTTTAGGTGGGGCAGTAGTTGGAACTACCTCTGGTATCCTTTAGAGATGACCCCCCAGAGTAATAATAACACTATGGGGTCGAGACTCATAGATAGCATGGTGTTTCAACATATATGTCCGGCCCAAGAGAACATCACAAACATCCAGTGGAGCAACATCACATAATACCTCATCCTTGAAGGGTTGGATGCCATATGAAAAATCGACACTGCTGGCTGACACGAAGATCTCGTCCTTGGTGAAGCCACCCGATGCTGTATGGTTGCGGGTGTGGTGTTGTCGAAAATCCCAACTATTTGATGACCTCTGCTAAGATGAGGTTCTTTTGGCTTCCGCTATCAACAATAAAATGCAGTGGGATCCCCTTCACCCACATTTGTGAATGAAAAAGTCGCTCCCCCTCTTCAGGAAATGTTGGTTCTTTTGGTTGAATTGTTGTGGTCACGACAATAACAGTGGGGTCTGCGTCGATGATCTGTCTTTTCCCATTATTTTCAGAATCAGATTCTGAATCGGGGTTTGACTCCTTGTCTTTTATCTCAGACGCCAATGACTGTTTTGAGTGACATTCATCAGTGTTGTGCCAAGGGATTTTGTGGAAATCACACCATTTTCCGGTGGCCTTCTTTGTCTTTCCATGGCCCTTCTTTTCCTGTGGCTTGGACTGGTTTTCGAGAGAATCTTTGTTAGGGCTGTCTTTTTCATATTTTGGTTGTTGTGGATTTGCAGACCCAAACTCCCGTTTGTTCTGGTGCTTAAATTTCTTCTCGATTTTAACAACATATCGATAGCCAACACCGAGTGATGAGATGTCCAGAAAATCCATTTCAGTTTGGATGTATCTATGTAGAGCCCCACGGTATTTCAGAATCAAATGTCGTTCGGAGTCTTTGATACGCAGCTTGGTGCGCAAGGTATGGAAGGTATTGGTGAACTACAGAACTACTTGGGCCCTCTCTTGCCACAGTGTGGTCCATCTCATGTATTAGTCCTCATAGTTGCCAACAGGGTAATACTGTTCCTTTACCACATCCACAAAAAAATCCCAAGTGGGATCGGTCCCATATATTCCAGAATCCTCTGTTGAACTTTGCTCCCAGAAAGTTTCCCACCAATGTTTGACATGGGGGAGAGCCTTAAGGAATGTGAAGGTGATGTTTTCCTCGTCTAAAAAATTATGAACAGAGAAATAACCTTCTAGCATATTTAACCATTTATCTAGGGCATCTGCATCTATTTGACCTTCAAATACGAGAATATCAAAATTAACCTGTACCTTGAAAGGAGAGGTGCCTCCAAAGTGGTCGCTTGATGAATATGTGCCTAATGCTATTGGAAGGTGTTGAAGGATGTGGGAAAAATTCTCCATCATTTCGTCCCTCTGTCGCGTGAGAGCTTGCTCAAGCAACAGACTGATAGGATCGTCTGCTCCATCATTTTTCTTTTCTTTCGCCATTGAGGGTTTCTTGGGTGTGCGAGAGCGATTGTCCTCAAGAGAGACAAGCTCGATACCCAACTTTCTATACTTGGACCTCATTGGGGACATGCACTGAAAAACGATCAAGAGCAGCCTACTCTGATACCACTGATCTAGATTATTTTCGGCACGAAATGAGATCGGAGATATAATAAAGAAATGCACAGAGATATCATAGATATTCAATAATATAACAGAAATGTATCAGAGATGCAACCATAAACACAGATATACAGTAATACATGATTTATATTAATGAAAGAAATGTACAGACACTGTAAAAATACAGAGTGAAAGACTCGCTAGAATGGTGGTAGCGTATCTCTGAGAAGAGATGTGACGGCTACTCGCATCCATAAAAATATGATTACAATGAGGCTCTGAAGGCCCTTTTACAATAAACGGGAATGCCAAAATTCCTAGACGTCCAAAAACCTAACCCTAGGAGATGAAGCGACAAAAGTTATGTGGGCCCCGTTTGGGTAAGTGAGTACATCAACTTCCCGGGGTCGTAACTTTTGCATACGATATTCGTTTTAGGCATGTGATAGCTCGTTGGAAAGGTATTTTCGAGGAGATTCATTTTGGGGGATAAATAATGCCTTTGACTATCATTTAGAACCGTGATATCGAAAAAACTTCATTTGGACCCTCAAAATGGCCCCAAAAGTTAAAACCTGTTAAAAATAGTAAATTGTCAAAATGGCCAGAAAACTGTTTTGAGCCATTTGGAAAAGGTGGGTTGCCATTGATATCTACCTGGATCAATACTCCCTCCTTAGGAAGTAATGGTCTCCATTTCATTGAGTTCCCGAGGGAGAGGGAAAAGAATTTGTTGAATCTGCATCTTGTTGAGCTGCTTGTCTTGCTGGAGAAGTCACACTGCTTAGTTTGTGGAAATCTGTCGGGAACCTATGGCTGGAAGGTTTGGACATTTTTAACCAGTATAGCTATTTTAGATGACTATTTGCAGAAGGAATCTTTGTGCTTTGCTGCAGCCTTCTCGACCTGCTTCTGTTGGATAGAAGGTGCTTTGGCCGAAGCTGTGGTGGCTGCAGTATCCTTTTGTTCACGCTTTGAACAGATTGTGGAGAAGATGAATTTTGTAGTATGAGATACTACCTTGCAGCACTATTTAGGTGGGGCAGTAGTTGGAACTACCTCTGGTATCCTGTAGAGATGACCCCCCAGAGTAATAATGACACTATGGGGTCGAGACTCATAGATAGCATGGCGTTTCCACATATATGGCTGGCCAAAGAGAACATCACAGACATCCAGTGGGGCAACATCACATAATACCTCATCCTTGAAGGGTTGGATGCCATATGACAATCGACACTGCTGGCTGACACGAAGATCTCATCCTTGGTGAAGCCACTCGATGTTGTATGGTTGTGGGTGTGGTGTTGTCGACAATCCCAACTGTTTGACGACCTCTGCTGAGATGAGGTTATTTTGGCTTCTGCTATCAACAATAAAATGTACCGGGGTCCCCTTCACCCATATCTGTGAATTAAAAAGGCACTCCCCCTCTTCAGGATACGTTGGTTCTTCTGGTTGAATTGTTGCGGTCGCAACAATAGCAGTGGGGTCTGCGTCGATGATCTGTCTTTTCCCATTATTTTTAGAATCAGATTCTGAATCAGGGTTCGGATCCTTGTCTTTGATCTCAACCACCAATGATTGTTTTGAGTGACATTCATCGGTGTTGTGCCAAGGGATTTTGTGGAAATCACACCATTTTCCGGTGTCCTTCTTTGTCTTCCCATGGCCCTTCTTTTCCTGTGGCTTGGACTAGTTTTTGAGAGACTGTTTGTTAGGGTTGTCTTTTTCATACTTTGGTTGTTGTGGATTTGCAGACCTGAACTCCTGTTTGTTCTGGTGCTTAAATTTCTACTTGATTTTAACAACATATCGATAGGCAACACCGAGTGATGAGATGTCCAGAAAATCCATTTCAGTTTGGATGTATCTGTGTAGAGCCCCACGATATTTTAGAACCAAATGTCATTCGGAGTCTTTGATACCCAAATTGGTGCACAAGGTATGGAAGGTATTGGTAAACTCCGGAACTACTTGGCCCCTCTCTGGCCGCAATGTGGTCCATCTCATGTATTGGTCCTCATAGTTGCCAACAGGGTAATATTGTTCCTTTACCGCATCCACAAAAAAATTCCAAGTGGGATCGGTCCCATATATTTCAGACTCCTCTATGGAACTTTTCTCCCAGAAAGTTTCCCACCAATGTTTGACATGAGGGAGAGCCTTAAGGAGTTCAAAGGTGATCTTTTCCTTGTCTGAAAAATTATGAACAAAGAAATAACCTTCTAGCATATTTAACCATTTATCTAGGGCATCTACATCTATTTGACCTTCAAATACGAGAATATCAAAATTAACTTGTACCTTGAAAGGTGAGGTGCCTCCAAAGTGGTAGCTTGATGAAGATGTGCCTGATGCTATCGGAAGGTGTTGAAGAATGTGGGAAAAAATCTTCCTCATTTCATCCCTCTGTCGCGTGAGAGCTTGCTCAAGAAACAGACTGATAGGATCGTCTGCTCCATCATTTTTATTTTCTTCCACCAATGAGGGTTTCCTGGGTGTGCGAGAGAGATTGTCCTCAAGAGAGACAAGCTCGAGACGCAACTTGCTATAGTCGGACCTTGTTGGGGACATGCACTGAAAAACAATCAAGAGTATCCTGCTCTGATACCACTGATCCAGATTATTTTCGGCACGAAATGAGATCGAAGATATAATAAAGAAATGCACAGAGATATTGTAGATATTCAATAATATAACATAAATGTATCATAGATGCAACCATAAGCACATATATACAGTAATACACGATTTCTATTAATGAAAGAAATGTACAAACATTCTAAAAATACAGAGTGAAAGACTCGCTAGAATGGTGGTAGCTTATCTCTAAGAAGAGATGTGACGGCTACTTGCATCCATAAGAAGATGATTACAATGAGGCTTTGAAGGCCCTTTTAAAATAAACGGGAATGCCAAAAGTCCTAGACGTCCAAAAACCTAACCCTAGGAGATGAAGCGGCAAAAGTTATGTGGGCCCCGTTTGGGTAAGTGAGTACATCAACTTCCCGTGGTCGTAACTTTTGCATACGATCTCCATTTTAGGCGTGTGATAGCTCGTTGGAAAGGTATTGTCGAGGAGATTAATTTTTGGGGCTCAATAATTCCTTTGTATATCATTGAGAACCTCGATCTTGAAAAACCTTCATTTGGACCCTCAAAATGGCCCCGAAAGTTAAAACCTACTAAAAATAGTAAATTGCCAAAATGGCCAGAAAACTGTTTTGAGCCATTTGGAAAAGGTGGGTGGCCACCGATATCCACCTGGATCAACTTCACTGATCACTCTCCTTCAGCTGACTGTGTGTTTCCTATGAGATCATAGGTTTCATGCTAGCAATTCTTCTTTGTTCCAGCACCACTTATGAGATCATAAGTTTGGTGTGATTCTCCTTTTTCTTGTCCTCTTTCACCATTAGAAAGATTGCTTATATAGACTTGGAGAGGCTTTAACCACTTTAGATATCCTTGGGGAAGGTGAGGATTTTCCTCCTTCAGTTGAGGATCTGCCCTAAGATCATGGCTGGACTAGGGATTCGAGCTCAACTACCTTCTAAGAATGAAAGGATCCTTTCCCCATTCATCTCAATAATTTAACAACTACCCAGAATAGGTAGCACTCCCTCAAACGGGCCAGAGGAGATTTATAATGCTCCCAGACAGTGTAAGGGAAGTGCTGGCACTCCCAGAAGAGGTATAGGGGAGCGCTCTCCTTCAAAAGCTAGTTTTTGAAGTGCTTTCAGATGGCAAAAGGTTTGTAAGCCTGTTGACTCATTTCTCCTCTTCCAAATCAAATGTTTGAGGTGTTTCAAGTGTGCTTCTCATGTCGTTATAGGCACGACATAGGAATCATGGCAGTATGCTTCCCTGACACTTGCGACACTTGCGACCTTGTGAGAAAAATGTGACACTTGCGACCTTTGTAATGACGACACTTGCGACCTTGTGATGATGACACATGCGACACTATCAAAGTGAGTATATTTTATGTGTAACAATTAGATCAAGGAAAGGTCTGTGAGCTTTAAGTCTCAATGTACCCAGGAGTGAGAAATCCTTCGAAGTCCAACCAACGAAACGAGAACTTGCTCAGTGTTTCGGCGTCAAAATATATAAGGAGTGGCATCATGTGGATGACCAACGAAAATCGCTGAAGTTCGACCAGTGGAACGAGAAATTGCTCGGTGTTTTGGCATCAGAATATAAGGAGTGGTGTTGTGTGGACGACCAACAAAAATCACTGAAGACTGACCAGCAGAATGAGAACTTGCTCGATGTTTAAGCATCGGAAGATAAGGAGTGGCATCGTGTGGATGACCAACGAAAATTGTCGAAGTCCAACCAGTTGAACGAGAACTTTCTTGGCGTTTCGATGTCAAAATATAAGGAGTGTTTTCGTGTGGGCGACCAACAAAAATAGTTGAAGTTCGACCAACGGAATGAATCGAGGCCGTTGACTGAAGAGGACATGTGGTGGAGGATTGTTTCCCTCAGAAGAAGAGTACTTCAGATGATTCATATATCGATGAAAAGGAAGGCAACTACATCTAGAATGGTTGCAACACGAATTCGAGAAGAGATTGGCCTGAGACCATAGTTTGTGGTCATATTGGAGAAGAAATCTAGTGTTTCCCAAAGTGCCTGACAACGCCTGCATGGGTAACTTAAACCTATGGCAACATAAGAGGGGCTTCTGTGTCATTTGTTCACAACCTATTGGAGGACTGAAGAGCTGATTTGGATTATAAATTTGAAGATAATTGACTAGGAGGTTGTGCATCCCCAAGGGAGAGTAGGGGGGTCTACGTCAAGTGGTATCAGAGCCTGATTTTGTTTCAGGTAGCAAAAAAGGAACTCAAAGTGGAACTCTGTGTGTGATAAACAGTCAACACAATTCCATCGAAGAGACATGTGGAGCCACCTGTAGCCAATCTCATTGTAGAAAGGGAAATGAGAGAACTTCTTGCAAGATTGGAAGTGATGGAAGCAACATAGAGGAGAGCACCTGACACTAGAGATGTCAGTGAGGAAGAAAGAAAAGAGATAGAGGTTGAAGAAGTTGCAGGGGGGGATGTTGTCTAAGAACATTTACTGAAAGTTGTTGTGAAGTTGGGAGCTAGAGAAAAGATAGACATCCCAATGTATGAAGGAAATTTGGATGTTGAAGAGCTGTTGGACTGGATAAGGTCCATCGAAAATTATTTCAATTATGAATATGTCGATGAGGAGAAGAAGGTGAGAAATGTTGTCACCAAATTGAAAGGACTTGCAACATTGTGGTGGGATGAACTGTAGGCTGACAGACGAAGCAAAGGTAATAAAAAGATTAATAGTTGGGATATAATGGTAGCCAAACTGAAGGCTAAGTTCATGGCCAAGGATTATCAGATAAATCTGTTCAGGAAGATGAAAAACTTGAGACAGAAAGGAATGATAGTGAAAGAGTACATAAAAGAATATTACAAGATGAACATCAGGAATGGACAGAGGGAGAGGGATGAAGAGAAATTTTCCAGGTATATAAATGACTTGAGATATGATATCTAGGATGAAATCAACATGATGTCAGTAAGGACAGTAGAGGAGGCATATCAATATGCAATGAAAGTGGAGGAGAATTTGGCCAAAAAACAAATCCAGTGAGGCAGAGGTAGAAGCCCGAACAAAGGTAAAAGAGTTGGCCATGATAAGACATAGAATCCCAAGGGAGACGATGAGAAAACCCATAGTCACTTAGAAAGAGGAGGAATCTCCAAAGGGATACAACCTGGTGGAGGAAATTAAAGAAACAGAGGAGGAGAGATAAGATGTTATACCTGTGGAAAACTGGGACACGAGTCTTGGGAATGTCCCAAGAAAAATAAAGGAGGAAGTGAAGCTCACTTCTCAGAAGAACATAAAAGGAATGTTGAAGCAGAAGGTGCAGAGGATGGAAAATATTTGATGCTCAGGAAGGTTCTCTTAAAGATAGAACCAAAAGTTGAAAAACCATTGTAGAGGAACAGTTTGTTCATGACAACTTTCACTAATAAAGACAAAGTATGCAAGGTGATAATTGATAGTGGGAGCACTGAAAATCTAGTATCCACAAAGATGGTGGATAAATTGGAGTTGGAGACAACTGCACATCCAAATCCATAATAGGTATCATGGTCACAAAAAGGACACCAGGTAATGGTAGCTAAACAATGCCTTATTGAATTTAAAATAGGTGGATATAGAGATGAGATTCTGTGTGATGTAATTCCCATGGATGTATGTCAGGTTTTGTTGGGAATACCATGGAAGTTTGATAGGAATGTCATTCATGATGGGATAAGGAACACTTACACATTGGAAAATAATGGTAAAACACACATCTTGCTACCAATATAAGAGAAGAAAGTAAAGGAATAATCCAACACAGGCATACTTCTCATGAGTGGGAAAGAACTCCTGGGTGAAGTCAAGAAGGAATAAGAGATGCAGTTTGTTGTGGTGAAGAAACCCAAAGTTTCCCTTACAAGTGATTTTATGAATGATTTTCCTGAAGAAGTCCAGGAGATGTTGGAGAATTTTGATGACATAGTAGTGGATGGGTTTCCTAACTCATTTCCACCCACCAGAAGTATCAACCATCATATTGACTTGATACCAAGAGAAAATCTTCCAAACAAAGAAACATATAGATTGACACCTCAAGAGAATGATGAGGTAAAGAGACAAGTCCAAGAATTATTAGACAAGGGTTTGGTCAGAGAAAGGTTGAGTTCATGCGCAGTACCAACTGTGTTGATTCCAAAGAAGGATGGAGGATGAAGAATGTGTGCAAACTCAAGAGCCATAAACAATATCACCATCAGGTATATATTTTCTTTACCTAGGATGGATGACTTAATGGATTGCTTAAGTGGAGCAATTTTTTTTTCAAAAACAGATTTGAAAAGTGGATATCACCAGATAAGATTGAGAGAAGGTGATGAGAAACAACCTTTAAGACAAATGAGGGGTTGTATGAATGTATTGTTATGCCATTTGGATTAACAAATGCCCCAAGTACTTTAATGATACCGATGAATGAATTGTTGAAGGATTTCATTGGTAAGTTTGTGATTGTATATCTGGATGATATATTAGTCTTCAGTAAAACTAAAGGAGAGCATTTGAGACATCTAACATTAGTGATGAGGAGACTACAATAGGAGAATTTGTTGATAAATATGAAGAAGTCCTCTTTTATGAAGATATAACTCATTTACTTGGTTTTTATGATCTCTTCAAATAAATTTCATATGGATCCCAAGAAGGTAAGAGAAATCAAAGAATGGCCATCACCAACGAGTATGTTTGAAGTGAGAAGCTTCCATGGACTAGCAAGTTTCTATAGGAAGTTCATTAGAAATTTCAGTGGAATTTGTGCACCAATGATGGATATAGTGAAGAGGAGACACAAGTATTTTAAATGGACAAAATAAGTTGAGAAATGTTTCAGTGTATTGAAGGAGAAGATAACAGAACGAAAAATTATGGTCTTGCCAAATTTTGGGAAGACATTTCAAGTGAGGTGTGATGTGAGTGGAGTTGCAATTGGATCAGTTTTGAACCAAGATAATAGGCCTGTTGCATATTTCAGTGAGAAGCTGAATGAGACTAAGGGAAAGTACTCCACATATGATAAATAATTTTAGTCCATAAGTCAATCCTTGAAGAAATGGAGCCACTACCTTGTTCCAAGAGAATTTGTCTTGTATAGTGATAACCAAGATTTACAATTCATAAATAGACATGAGAAGTTAAAACACAGACATTCTAAGTGGATAGAGTTTATGCAAAATTTCACTTTTGTCATTAAACATATTTCTAGTAATGTTAACAAAGTTGTTGATGCATTGAGCATGAGATGTCTGATTCTGCAGGAATTTCAGGTCAAGACCTTAGTGTTTGAACACCTTAAGGGGATGTATTGTAATGATCCATATTTTAAGGAGGATTATGAGGAATATGAGAATCCTTTGTTGGGGGACATAATCCCATGGACCATATATTTAATCCAGGATGGATTTTTGTTCAAAGGAAGCCAATTGTGCATACCAAGATGCTAGATGAGAGATAATTTGCTGAAAGAAAATTATAGTGGAGGTCTAGATGGACATTTCAGCCATGACAAAACATTTTCACACTTGAAAAATTCATACTATTGGCCAGGTATGAGAGCAGAGGTGAAAATTTTCATAAACAAATGTAAGATTTTCTATTATGCAAAAGGAAAGAAACAAAACACTAGATTGTATCCGCCACTGCCTATTCCAGATAGGCCTTGGGATGTAATAAGCATCGATTTTTTGTTGGGATTTCCATGGAAACAAAGAGGAAGTGATTCCATATTTGTGGTAGTTGATATATTTTCAAAGATGGAAAAATTTATCCCATTCCATAAGACAAATGATGCAACACACATTGCAAATTTGTTTTTCAAGGAAGTTGTGAGACTTCATGGATTTCCCAAGAGTATTGTCTCAGATAGGGACACTAAATTTGTTGGTCATTTCTGGAGAACATTATGGAAGAAGCTGGGGACATAACTATATTTTATTTCAACATATCACCCTCAAATAGATGGACATACAAAGGTGGTAAATCGGAGCTTGGGAAATTTGTTGAGAAGTTTGGTCACTGAACATCATAGCCAATGGGATCAAATTCTGTCACAAGCAAATTTTTCATATAATGACTCACCAAACATAAGTACAGGAAAAATCCCATTCCATATAGTGTATGGGATGATGCCAAGAGGGTAATCAAAATTGAGAGACATGGAGCAGAGTGAATTTAGAAGCGCTAGAGTAGAACACTTCACTACAGAGATGCACAAGCTTATAATCAGATCAAGGAGCAGTTGCAGAACAACAATGCAGATTTTATCAACTCAGAAGAGAACTTCAATTTGAAGTGGGAGATCAAGTTTTAGCACACCTGAGGAAGGAAATGTTCCCAAGAGGAGCATATAAGAAGTTGAATTTGAAGAAGATTGGACAATGTAAGATCCTAAGTAAATTTGGTAACAATGCTTATGAGATAAAGTTTCCATAGGATGTGGGAATATCACTCATATTCAACATTTCAGACCTATATCCTTACAACAAAGATGACATAGAAAGATCATAATATCAAGAGAAGATTCGGTGGGAGAATCATATTCATGTAGAAGAAAATCCATAGATGGAGAAGATCATTGATCAGAGGATTGGAAAGAGGACTAGGAGGAAGACCTATTTTGAATATTTGGTCAAGTGGAAGGGACACCCGATAGAAGATGTTAGTTGGGTAAGTGAAGCATATGTTCATAAGCATGGAAGGTTAGTGCAGGAGTTCATCGAAAAGAGTCCATGAATTTTCTTCCCAGAGGAGTATGATGTAGGAGCATCTGCAACAAAGCCACATGGGATGCCAACATAATGCCTAGTGTACCTTTTGAGTAGAGTTTTAAATTTTGAAAGATGGAATATCTCAGAGAAATTCCGAGTAAATGATGAATCGGAGAATTTAATGGTCGGAGGTTGAACGATCGCTTCAAACCAGGTGATATCAGATCGTCCTTGAGTTATTTTATTTTGGCGTGGATCTAAAAATTCACCTTAAATTGTTTGTCACAAAAATTTATTGTAATGGGACTAAGTAGTTGTAATATTTTACTTTGATAAGATATGTAGTTGGAAGGAACCCTAGAGGAACTCTTGTATAAGTAGATGCATTGTATGCCTGAATAAGGATGCTACAGATTAGTAGGAGATAGTGTTACTGAATGTAAGTTTTTTTTATCAGGCTATAGCCATTTACATTTGAATGAATATAATAGAGGGATATTGACAAAACGCATGGTGTTTCTATTTTTTATAGTTTCCTTGTTATTTTTGTTTCCATGAATGAGTGAGTTATGTTATTGGGTATATGAAGCAGTGAAGTATTTGGATAAGTTTCCATTTATTCTCTTTGTGGATCTCATGCAAGGTGTGCATACAGTCTATAGGGAGTGCATTGATAAAGTCTGTTTCGACTTAGAAGCTCAGAAGTCATAGTGTGAAAATTCCATTTGAAAGGAGTGCAAAGAGATTGTTGCAATGTGTGCACAGTCACCCGCAAGAAGCTAAGTCTTGCATAAGAATTAGTTGCAAGGAGTGCATAGATTCAAAGTTCAACTAAGTGTTTAAGTATCCCTTTGAGGAGTCAAAAGGGTTCGAGAAATAAATCTCAAGAGAGATACCAAGAATAAATCTTCAAAGGGAGTGAAGCTCTGAAGGTTTACAGAGTTATCGGCCAATATTCATCCAAGAGGAATCATAATCATTCCAGGTTGTTAGATCAGGGAAATGTGCATGAGCTTTAAGTCTCAGTGTATGCAAGAGTGAGAAATTTGTCGAAGTTTGACGAGCAGAATGAGAACTTGCTCGGTGTTTCGGCATCATAAGATATAAGGAGTGGCACCGTGTGGACAACCAACGAAAATAACCGAAGTCCAACCATCGGAATGAGCACTTTCTTGACGTTTCGACGTCGGAAGATAAGGAGTGGTGTCGTGTGGAAGACCAACAGAAATAGCCGAAATTCGATCAGTGGAATGAGAACTTGCTCGATGTTTAGACCTTAGAAGATAAGGGGTGTTGTTGTGTGGATGAACAACAAAAATTGTTGAAGTCCAACCAATGGAAAGAGAACTTTCTCGGCGTTTCAGCGTTGGAAGATAAGGAGTCGTGCTGTGTGGGTGACCAACATAAATCACCAAAGTTCGACTAGCGGAAAAAATCCAAGCCGTTGAGTCAAGAGGACGTGTGTTAGACGATTAGTTCCCTCGAAAAAGGAGTACTTTGGAGGATTCAAAGATTGAGGAAAATGGAGGAAGCTACATCTAGAATGCTCGCAACATGAATTTGGGAAGAGATTGGCCCAAGACCTTAGTTGATGGTCATATTGGAGAAGAGTCTATCATAGGATCTAGAACTCAAAGTCTAGTGTTGCCAAAAGTGCTCGATGACGCCTGTGCGGGTCACTTAAAGATACGACAACGTCAGAGGGTCCTCTGTGTCATTTGTTCAGGACCTATTGGAGGACCGAAGAGGCAATTTGGTTCAGAAATTTGAAGATCTTTGACCCGGAGGTCGCGCAACCCTGAGGGAGAGTAGGGGGGTCTGTGTCAAAATTCTTACACCATTTATTAAAAAAGTGCAATACTTAATGGTGGAAAATATTAATCTCATGTTATAATTAATATGTTGATGGTTTAGTATTTATTGGATGCATGTGAAGAAACGTTGCAATCCATTATCCTTGGATACGGTATGGAAACTATCTACCACTAGTTAATTAATTTATCTCTACAAATGTGAATCCATTTTAACTACCCACTTGGAATTTGATATGTAGAAAGCAGTAAGGATTCCACTTACTCTCTTAAAAAAACTTTATTTATTTTCAAAGTTGGTAAAATATATGAGTTATCAATTTGCAAGTAGTGCTAAGGAGACTTAAGGATACTTATTGGGTTATTTAAGGAATACCATGTCATTTGAAATAATTTCCATTGGTGGTATATAAGGAGGTGAACATTCACCCCTCCCACATGTTTTTGGAATTTGGGCATATAACCCATTTTATTATGTCTGAGGAAGATGAGCTCTTAGCCAATCATAAGAAATTTCAAGTCTTACTTGTGAAATAAAAGGAGGTTTGAGCTTAGATAGTATCCACAAGAAAGACAATATCCCGTGTGGTCATCGCTAATCATGTGCTTACTAGTAACTAAAACTAGATACTACCCTTGGTTATAGTTTAATCTCTTAGCCAAAAGGACCTCTTAATATCACCACTAGTGATAAAACAAAAAATTAATCTAATTTATATATTAATATTCATTAAAGATTATAGGAAAGAACATAATATGTTAAGATGACAAGGGAAATTAAAAGTGTCTCTATGGGATTTTTTGTTTTGAAGAAGGTGGAAGAAGAAAATATCATTCCAAAAAGATGGGTAACAATGACGAAGCTCAATTAGAAAGAGGTTTCTCGATTGGGACACGTTGTTATGGAGAAGCACTAGCAACATTCAAGGCCATAAATAAATGCATGATGAATGTGAGGCCATGGCAATGACTATGTCTACAACACCTCACAAGGCTATCATGTGTGCTTGGAGGATAGCTATGGGCCTCTTTCTACTATTTTTGGAGGGCTATAAGTATGAGGAAATCAATCTAGTTCTTTTTGGTTTAGGTAATTGGACTCTATTAAGTTGTTGATGAAAGTTGAACCATGTCCCAAAAGAAAAGGGATAAGCATTCTTGGTCCTCATAAGCCATGAGTATCCAAAGAGAACAAAGTGACTCTCTTATGAGATAAAAGATCCATATTTCAATCTTCTATCAATTAGAGAATTCAATTTTAAAGTTATACTCAATCTCAAGATATAAGGAGAGGTAGAAAAGACAATTCTCGCAAGGAATATGGTGTTGGTTGTGGAGCCTGATTATCTTCCTGATTCAGAGGTCCTTTCTTTCAGCCGTGTTTATACCCCATGAAGTATTTACACCCCAGAAGTATGTACACTCTTCCACGCGGGGGATTGCAGAGGGGGGGTACCCCCTCTGCAGGGTCTGGGGGGGCTATTCCCCCGGCTGGGGGCTCTGGGGGCAAGCGGGCCCCTAGTGGGGGTTCGGGGGTGAAGCCCCCAAAGCAAAAATTGCCTTGTAAAAGTATATTGTAATTTCATTGTAAATCTGGACCGTTCATTATAAGGTCGCAGATCTAATAGTAGAGATTATGTTAGGGTTTTTTTCCCTAGAAGGAAACCCTCTTTTATGAGGGAAATGTATTGTGGCTATGGATGATGGTGAATATTGTATTCTAAGAGAGGAGACTGTGAGAGAAAGAAGAGGAAGTTACAACGGGTTTTTTTGTAGGTTGTATCCCTTCATTTGTTGGATAATAATAAAGGAAGGACCTGGAAATTTCTCTGGTGGACGTAGCCCACAATGGATGAGCCACGTAAATCTGTGTCTCTCTTGTATTGTGTGTCTTATGTGTTTTGTTTCTGCATTTGTTTTATTTTATTGCTCCACAATCCTGTTTTTCTAACAAATGGTACCAGAGCGTAAGGTAACTCATAGGAAAATAGGGTTCCTGGTTCGAGTGGGAGCAATGTCGGAAGATGGAAAGTTTAGGGTCGAGAAATTGAACGGCCAAAACTACCAGTTATGGAAGATGCAGATGGAAGACTATTTATATCAGAAGGATCTATTCCTACCATTGAGTGGAGTAGCAAAGAAACCGACGGCCATGAAGGATGAAGAATGAGAGATTCTTGACAGAAAGGCTCTAGGAAAAATACGGCTGAGCCTGGCAGCATCGGTGGCTTTCAATATTTCGAAAGAAAAGACAACGAAGGGTTTGAAGGATGCGTTGGCCAAATTGTATGAAAAACCCTCGGCATCGAATAAGGTATTTCTAATGAAGAGATTATTTAATATGAAGATGTCAGAAGGTGGTTTTGTTGCAGATCATTTAAATGAATTTAATACGGTTACTAATCAACTAAGTTTTGTAAAAGTGGACTTTGATGATGAGGTTAGGGC